>JBCEWE010000215.1:471092-483592 GCA_039877035.1 Silurus lanzhouensis
GTCCTTCTTTTGACCCATTTTGCCAAAGGAAAGGAAGTTGCCTAATAATTATGCACACCTGATATAGGGTGTTGATGTCATTAGACCACACCCCTTCTCATTACAGAGATGCACATCACCTAATATGCTTAATTGGTAGTAGGCTTTACAGCCTATACAGCTTGGAGTAAGACAACATGCATAACGAGGATGATGTGGTCAAAATACTCATTTGCCTAATAATTCTGCACTCCCTGTATATATATATATATATGCTCTTATAGCTTACAGTTCATGTTGCTTGAAGCTGTTGCTTTAACCAATCAGATTTCAAGTTGACGATACTGGGGCCCTCTAGCAGGCGTACAACAACATCGACATTTTCACTTCCTGTGATTGGATGGTCAGAAAGCGCAGTACAGTAGTCACAGCTCACAAACCGCATCTGTAGCAAACTGCACAATCTCAAATATATTCATGTGGATGTAATTGCTGTTTTCTTATTCCACAATGACCGACAGAGGAGAGGAAATTGATTTGGTCGCATATACACTTACAAGCACTTACAAAATGGACTTCTTAAGAGATGCTGGACATCGTGAGTAAAAATCGACCAAAACAGTCCAAAAACAGATGTTGCGTTTTTTCATAAACTGTTTATACTTTTGTGTTTTCTTTCTTGTAGAATTTGCAAAAACACACACACTTTGCCCAAATTTCACATCCCCAGAAGAACTGTAATGCACAGAAAAAAATCAAGGAAACCCACAGTGATGTGATGAGGTGAATATCGATGCTTCTGCTGGAGATGATGTATGTGAAGGTGCAGTTGTGGCTACAGTGAAAGGAGACGTGTTGAATTGTGTTTATCGGGTTTCTGCTTTAGTGATGACGTTCATTCTCACTGTATGAGATTCCTGTGTGTGATGCAGTGCTCTGTTCTACTGTGTCTCTCTATAACATTAATGGTTTCTACAGACATGGGGTCATAATGATGGTATTAAGAAGTGGATTGATTAATGTGGAATGGGTTGCCAAAAAAAAAAGCACATAGCAATCTTCTACTCAGGTGTTTTTGCATATATACTAAATAATAAGTAAATGTTTAGTCAGTGTCACCTTTATCAGGTCGGGCTCCTCTGGTTTCTTCATCCCATCTCAGAAAGCTTTGAGATAATGTCTGTTGTTAAATGTGCGACAGAAAGACGATGTTGAAGGATCAGCAATTCTTAGATCTGGGTTTAAAAGACTCACGTTAGATATGACTCACGCGGAAAGATGCTCCACTTGACTCGAGACGTGACCTTGTGCGTTTCGGCGCATGCTCCGGTGTTTACTTTTGCCTCTGAAAGACATGAGATGAACAACTGCTCCTGATAACAAAGGTTTCAGTAGAAGATCTGGGATCGATGGAGGTGCACAGATAAGCAAGCCATGCATATGTGTTTTGTGTGTGTGAGCCCTCATGACCTTTGCTTTGTCCGTCTGTTGACTCTGTTTGGATTATAGCAGATAAGTGTGCACGTCACTAAAACACGATGCTGTGGTCCTTTTATCTACACCATGGTTGTGTGTTTTATCTCCCAGAGGAATAGTTTGTATCACCACGACTCCCCGAGGCATCACTCACACTCTTTATGTAACAAATTCATTACACATTACACTTTACTCGACAAAAACACACGGGAGCAAAGTTCTATTAAAAGCAGGACAAATAAATATAAATAATAAATATATATATATATATATATATATATATATATATGTGTGTGTGTGTGTGTGTGTGTGTGAGTGTGCTTGTATTTGTGGGCATATATTTAGAAGTATTTATATATATTTATGTGTGTGTGTGTATGTGTGTGTGTTTTTGTGTGGAAGTATTTGTGTGTATGTGTGTCAGTTTTTGTATGTGTTAATCTGTATTTGTATTTTTGTGTGTATTTGTGTATGTATATTTGTGTGTGCGAATGTCTGTGTTTGTGTCTGTATATGCGGATGTATATGTATATGTGTGTGTGTGTAAGTAAAGTACCTTCTGTGAAGGTCACAGCACGTGTGTGTGTGTGTGTGTATATGTCTTTCTTTGTTCGAGTGTGTGCATGTGTGAGTATTTGTTTGTTAGTGTATATATTTATATGTGTGTCCCTGTGTGTGTGTTGAAGTGCTTGTTCTTAATCTTGTACTTTCAGACATACAAAGAAAACCCCTACTACAGCATCTCTTGCTCAGGCCACCGTGTACAGACCCCAGGGCTTTGTAGGAATTTTGAATATTCACATAGATGACGCAAATTATGCCCTCTGGATTAAAGAATGGTCTCTACCACCATGATGGAGAGACTGGCGGCTAGGAGCTGCGCCCCCTTTGGGCCCACAGAAGGATCTGCCATGCCAGCTTGTACAGGAGGCGAGATCACAGACCCCCTGTGTGGTTGATATAGGAAACCACCGAAGAGTTATCCGGACAGACCAACACATGGTGGCCTCTGATCTGAGGTCTGGGAGAAAATGCCTCAGAGCTTGAAGCACGGCCAGCATTCTGAGGCAATTTATGTGCAATGTTTGATGGGACCTCCGAGCAGAGCAGCCACTCATGACCGCTCCCCACCCCGTAAGAGTCGCGTCTGTCGTAAGCATTTTGCAATGACCAGGAACTCCCAGAACGTGGCCCTGAGTCAAGAACCCAGGATCTCTCCACATAGCTAAAGCACGTAGGGCTTGTTACATGACCTTGATCGTACGAAGTGGATTGCCCCTCTGGGAAAACCCCCGGGTCTTGAGCCACCACTGAAGGGGTCTGATGTGCAGGAGACCCAGCAGACCCAGCAGTCTCTGAAACTGCTTCACATTGAGTGACTGGCCTTTCCTCACTCTCTTGCCGGTCACGAGAATGGACTCGACACGAGCAGGGGAGAGATGTGCCCACATAAGGGTTGAGTCTCATATTACGCCTAAGTAAGTGGTTCTCTGTGATGGAGGAAGCACACACTTTTTGGAGTTCAGCCTAAACCCCAGTTCCTTCATGTGGGTGCAAGAATGACATCTCGATAACGGACAGTCAGTTGCTCTGATTGAGCCAATATCAACCAATTATTGATAGAATTGAAAGACCATCTCCTATGTCTAGCTCCTGCAGCAGATCGGCGTGCAGCACAGCCATGGTGTGCAGACAGCCTGTGGCGTGACCTGCTGGGGCATAGGCTTTTTTAGCCGAGGTGGTTCTTAGGGGCTTAGTGGGCAGTGCTGGGGCTTTGAGGGACAACACATCGCCCAGGGAGAAATAGCTAGCAAGGAAAAACTCCCTTAAATGTTATGAGGAAGAAACCTTGAAAGGAACCAGACTCAAAAGGGGAACCCATCCTCATTTGGGTGATATCAAGAGTTTGATGATAAATCTTTCAACAATACAGAACACTGGAGAGAGAGAACTAGCATGAGTACTGGAGTATAAGATTATAAGTAAATGTTCTTTCAACAGTCTTTGGTATAAAAGTAGGAGCTACTGAGCTTGTGATCATCACAGATCAAGCAACAGCTTCTCCATGCCAGAGCCTTTAAACACTCCAGGAGGTCCAATGTCAAAATTCTACACATGTAGCGGGATCCAATTGGCACTGGTACGTCTCTAGATGGTTCAGGATGTTTGCGAAGTTCGGCATCTACTTCTTTAAAGTCCATAATCTTCACGAGGTGGGACATGACTGGAGCTGGCCAAACCTCAGGAAGCCTCGGGATGGGGAGAGAAAAAGAAGCAGTGAAGAGCAATTATCGTAGCTGCTGTTCATGATATTAACAGCACAAGTTGATAATGTGCATGTGATCAGATGTTCTGGAGCACAAGGTTATGATGTGAGACGTATGTTATGTGTAGGCTTTGCTGAAAAGATATGTTTTTAATCTACACTTAAACTGGGAGAGTGTGTCTGAACCCCGAACACCGTCAGGAAGACTATTTCAGAGTTTAGGAGCTAAATGTGAGAATGATCTACCGCCTTTAGTGGACTTTACTATTCTAGGAACTACTAGAAGCCCAGAGTTTTGAGATCTCAGGGAGCGTGACGGATTGCAACGTGTTAAAAGACTGGAGAGATACATGGAGATAAACCATTTAGTGCTTTATAAGTAAAAAGCAGTAGTTGTAGTCTATTCGAAACCTAACAGGAAGCCAATTGTGGAGGTCATGAACGCATTGATGAGCTTCTCTGCATCGGATATAGACAACATATTTCTTAGCTTAAAAAACATTTCTTAGGTAAAAGAAGGCTGTTTTTGTAACTTGGTTGATATGATTTTTAAAAGATATGCTGCTGTCTAAAATAACTCCCAGGTCTTTTACTGTTGAACTAGTGGTTACAGAACATCTGTCTAAATGCAGGTTTAGATGCTGGAGCTTCTGTATACTAGTTTTTGAGCCGATGAGCAAAATCTCCGTCTTATCAGAATTTAAAAGTAGAAAGTTATGGGTCATCCAATCTCTTATTTCCTTAACACACTCAGTTATCCGAGTTAATTAATCGCCTAGTTTAGATGAGATATATAGCTGGGTATCATCAGCATAACAATGGAAGCTAATTTCATGCCTTCTAATAATATTTCCTAAGGGAAGCATGCCTCTTTGATCCAGGGCATCACCCCACACACTCTCTCATTCTGACTATATTTGAATATAGTGACACCCTGAGACAGAAGGGGCGGGAAAGAATAAGGCCTAGCCCACAACCTGGACACCTCGGTGTGCAGGTCTGGGGAAAAAGGCAAGCTCGTCCAGCTTACTAGGCAGACGAGCATTGTGCTGATCAGCCGGCCAATCGTGCTCCTCAAAGAGGACTGCCTGAGGGCTAGTCTCAGGGGGAACGGAGACCTTCACCCTCCCTCCTCAGAGGACGAGAAGTGGAGCTGAGCACTCTCCTTGCAAACCTTGCAATTAAGCGCTGGACCGGGCAGGTGAGGGAGGCGAAAAGGACGAGCCCGTATGCCGACCTCTTATCACATTGTCATGCGAGCGCAATTTGCACATTCGGCTCCCTCAAGAACCACCTAGCATGCTCCGCTCCCAGACAAGCGACACATAGTTTGTGCTCCACCCCAATGATATAATGGGGGAAAGGAGGAACGCAAGGATGCAATGCTTTGTCTTTTTTGGTCAATTTCATGTAATGAAAGAAGGAAAACTTTCCTAACTTTACCGGACAAACACACAAAGATCGCTTCCTGAACACTCCATGTGCTTTGATGCTTTCTGGTCAAGACGTCACCTGACGCCATGCTTTCTATTGGATTGTTAATACACGTGATTTAGAGCACGGACAATGCAGAGGCATTCCCAAAGCATTTCTGACACAGTTTAAGTTCCTAAAGGGGAAACCTAATTTGGATCCAAATCAAATATCAAATTACAGACCCTTTTCAAACCTTCCGTTTATGTCTAAGATTTTAGAAAAGATTGTCTGCCCAGTTCTGCTCCTTCTTACAATAAAACAGTATCTCAGATGTAGTGCTTTTTTTAGTTGCTCAGTAGCTCCTGGTGCCACAACTTCAACTGAATGTATAAGACTGTAGAAAGGACATTACTCATAATCACACACTCCGGTGTGCATGTTAGTTCTCACTCTCCAGTGGTCTGTGTTGTAGTATATCACCCAAATGAGAATGGTTCCCCTTTGGACTTTGTGGTGAAGGAAAAACTCCCTTAGATGGTGAGAGGAACCAGTCACCCCAGGCTTTATCATCAGGGATAAACACACACCATTCACCTTAATTCTTAAATTCTGTCCACTCAAATTCTGTCCGTCAATGTCCATTGTGAGAAGCGCTGAAATAAACTTGGAACTTGAACTTTAAGAGTGTGTGTATTTATGTGTGTGTATGTGTGTACATTAAAGTTTTGTGCTACATTTCCATCTGCGACTTTTTCTGTCTGTATATACAGTGTTTGTGTGTATGTTTGAGGGTGTGTCTATGTGTGTATGTGTATGTAAGTGCTAAATTTTCCTTCTCTATATATGTGTATATACTGTGTCTGTCTATGCATTTGTATGTATGTGTGTGTGTTTTTGTGTTTGCCTGGAAGTGTGTGTTTGCGTGTGTGTGTGTGTGTGTGTGTGTGTGTGTGTGTGTGTGCATTCCTGAAGATTACATGACGAGGGACTTGGACACCTGTTAAGCCTGTATTTAAAATGGTATCTGATGAAACCTTCCGCAAGTTTTACGACGTCCTCCCAGGAGAACGGAGACGGTGAGACAAGAGAGATGATGAAATGGAACCTCATGTCTACTCAATGAGGGAAAAGGATAGATGGATGGAGAGGGAGCGAGAGAAAGAGAGACAGAGAGAGAGAGAGAGAGAGAGAGAGAGAGAGAGAGAGAGAGAGAGAGAGGACTCATTTCCAGAATTTAAAAAGAAGCATCACGCAATTCCAGCAGAGTGCTGTTTAAACACCGCTAATATCCAGGCAGTGATGGAGGGAGAGACGTCACGTTTGTTTTCAGTGTCTGTAAAATTGGTTGTTTTTCTTTCCTTTCCTTTCCTTTCCTTTCCTTTCCTTTCCTTTCCTTTCCAGTAAACAATGCAATGAAAGATTCTTTATGGCTTTTTCAAGCTTTTTTTCTCCCTCTGTATATGAACTTCCACTATAGTGAAAATGACATTTATTTTTTCATATGAGGAGGAGAAAAGAAAAACAGAGCCTTCGCCAATCTGTAATTAATTACTTATGGCAGAAGACAAAAGAGCTGCAAGGCATCTTTATCTCTTTCTCTTGTTCTCCCTCTTTTTTATTGCTGTATAAAAGAATCAGACAAAAGATGCCAGGCGAATAATGAACCACAAAGCAGTGTGATGAAGCAGAGAGACTTCCTTCTACACCCCTGTAGTAGCATGTGTACACACACACACACACACACACACACACACACACACACACACACACACACACACACACACACACACTATATTGCCAAAAGTATTGGGTCACCTGGTCATAAGTACGGTATGTGATTTTTGAGCATCACATTCCACATTTGGTCCTAAACTGCTTTTATAATTCCCTCCACTCTTCTGGGAAGATGTTCCACTAGATTCTGGAGTGTGTTTATGGATATTTGTGTTCATCAGACACAAGGGTATTATGAAAGGCAGGTACTGATGTAGGTGAGGAGGTCTGGGGTGCAGTCAGCGTTCACATTCATCCCAAAGGTGTTCAGTAGGGATGAGATCAGAGCTCTATAGCAGCAAGATCTTCCTCTCCAAAAGCATGTAAACCAGATCTTCAAGGAGCTCACTTTGTGCACAGGGGCATCGCCATGCTGGAACAGGTTTGGGTTTCCAAGTTCAAATGAATGCAAAATTGTATTAAAGCGCATCTAAACACGTCCTGTACAATTGAGTGCTACAGATTTGTGGTAACAGTTTGGAAAAGAACCACATAGAGCAGGAAAGGTCAGGTGACCCAATACTTTCAGAAATATAGTTGACTGATTGTCCCACCCATATGTGGCTTTTCTCCAAACGGTTACTACAAAGTTCAAAGCACACAATTGAATCGGACGTCTTTAGATGCAGGAGCTTGAAATTTTCCCTTCACTTGAACTAGGAGACCCAAACCTGTTCCAGTTACAGTACCTAAATCTCCACAAAATCGAGTGGAACATCTCCCCAGAAAAGTGGAGCTTATCATACGAGCAAATGTGAAAATGGGATGTTCAAAAAGAAGCACAGAACAATCTCAGGTGTCCACAAACCTTTCGGTACAAAGTAAATGGACATTCCCTCATTACTCTCTCAGTTTTTCACTTTCTTGAGTGAACAAAGAATAAACAAAATTAAACAATTAAAAAACTATCATGGCTGAGAAACCAGCATATAAAGTTCTCAGAAAAGAATTATAAAGCAAAGGACAGATACTGGAGACTTTTTCTATCAATGCAATTAAAAAATTATTATAATTTTTTAATATATCAACAGTTTTTTTGACACTGAATTTAGCATTAATATATAAACCTGATCTTCATCTTTGGGAAAAGTCCACAGGAGGCAAATCTGGCGAGAAAGGTGGGTGTGAAACTCGGTGACAGGGTGCGCCATCTGTTGGCGTGTTACAAAACTACTTTTAAACATTTCTGATATCACCTCGAATATTAAGCTGCTGGCGTTAACTCCTGCTGCTGGTTTTCGTCTGGAACGTTTTCTTCTCCGGTCCATCAAACACATCTTGTTCCTCAACCAATTTATCAAAATTCACCACATGTGAAACTCCTCCATTGAGCTCGTTTAGATCATTAGGAAAAGTCTACAATGTTTCCAGGTGTTTATAATCTATTCAGTTTCAATTCATTTTTATTTGTATTGCGTATAAAGCAAACAATAATAAAGTAATAAAGAATGAATAAGTTTTTCTTTGTAAGTGTAAATCTTTCCCTTATGAACAAGCTGGTGGAGACTGTGAAGAGGAAAAACTCCCTAAGATTGCATAAGGAAGAAACCTTGAGAGGAACCAGACTCAAGAGGGAACCTCATCCTCATCTGAATGGCACCGAATGTCCATTCATTAGAGTTGAATGTTGTCAAGGTGTGCAGTGATGATCAAATGCAAACTGTAGTCCTGAGTCAGTGTAGCAGACATAAGCTGTGAATTCATTTAGATCTCCTTTCAGCCAATCACAATCCAGGATTCATACTGACCAGGGGATAAAAGAAAAGAATTAGCTCCTTCTGGCCAATCAGAATCTGGAGTCTAGATCTGGTGCTGTGATATAAATGAAAATCAGTGTTTATGAAAATGAACATTGAAAATGAATGAAGACAAAAGTAAGAACATCAACAGCCATCTGCAGTTTTTTTTCTTTCAGTTCCAGTGTCTATTAAAGTCTTCTTCAGTCCCTCCCAAATAAAAGCTCCTCAAAAGTGTGAATCGTTGATGAAATTCTGGCTGATAATTGGACAATCTAATTACTCCAGTAAACTTTTCATTAGCAACAGTTCCTGGCAGCAGCGTCGCCTCGAAAAAGCAACACATAACGATAAAATAAGCACAGATGCTGTCAGTGCGTCGGAGACAAACTCACCATCTGTGACAATTTAACAGAAGAAGCGCTGCGCTTTGAAGCCGTTGCTTTGCGATCTATAAACACTCTTCCTACTTTGAACTGTGCCAAGCTGTACTAAATCTTTTGAGGAGTTCTACTCAGGATGGAGACTTTGAAGCGATGGCGACTGAAAATTCCATACGCTGCCTTTTACGCGTCTTTTAATTTCACGCCACCGTCAGCGCTCGTCGCCTTCGCAGGTATCCGGCTGTGTTAATTACCTGCGCAGGAGGAAGATGAAGAGTGCAATATATGGCCTGTGCCATTATCGGCTCCTGTAGTTTTATATACTGTATATATGCGGAAACTTGTAATGAAATTGTGTAGCATAGTGCACTTTTCAAGTGGAAATGTTCTTCCACGCAACGGATTAGCATGCGGTTTTGATGCATCAGAATCTAATCAGTTTAACCAGTATTGGTTGAAAACATGAGATAAAGAACACGGTAATGTTTATCGCATCATAGGAATACTGGATACAAACTGTGCTTATTCCCAGTACAGCCTCAGATCTTCATGGCATGGATTCCAGGATGAAGATCTGCTGACAGATTATCAGTAGATGTGCTGCACTTTTATTATTTAGAAATTGACCAATAATTTTAAACCAATATTTGATATGTAGATTAATTTCTGGTCGCTAAACCGTTTCTCGAGCGCGTTCTCTCAGCACCGCTGCTGCTACGTGAACATGACGCATCACAACACTACCGAGACGGAGGCGTGTCCTGAGAGTCACATAGAATACAGATTAACATGGCAGAGGCAGAGCTGTAACTTCCCGCACACACAACAGGACTTTTGTCTTTTCTTTTTGCACTACAAAAGGTTTTTTTTGTAAAAGGGCCATGGGTTAGAAGTCAGAAGGCACTTATGTAAATTGATTTGCTGTCGGTCTGAACCAAAGAAATGAAAGTGAACTATCTGTAACAGAGCTTTATATATTTTTCCATTGACTTTGATTACACTTTATATATACGACTTGTAGAATTCTGTCCACTGTAAATCATATTCAGAAACAATTGTGCCATAGAATGACATTTATATGAAACAATTTGTTTCTGAAGTTCTCCAGCTTGTAAAATTCCTCTTGTGCCTCAACCAGTCAATGTATCCACCATATAAATACAAATTTCAACTTTATAAGTAGCGCATTCATTTGGAACACTGAGTGAACTGTTCAACACATTTCAGCTGATCAGAATCAGGCATTCAGTCAGACCAAGGTAGGTGTGTGTGTGTGTGTGTGTGTGTGTGTGTGTGTGTGTGTGTGTGTGTGTGTGCACGTGTATGGTTAAAAATGTTACTTAATATGAAATTATTAGAAGAGCAACGAGTTAGTGTCTGGCCTACAGGGGGCGCTCGTGCTCTACAGTTGGCACTAAGAGCTTTTATTTATTTATTTTTTCGATTTGATTTTGGCCACAATTAAAAAAAAAACAAAACTGCAGAAACTCCACACTCTCACTTTCCCATTTCTTTCAAGAGCGTCACTTTTTATTTACTCGAATCCAAAGCGCATTATAGAGGAAAATCTGTATAATTATCACACACACACACACACACACACACACACACACACACACACACACACACACACACACACATACTGTAGATATATACACACACATACACACACACACATATACACACACACACACACACACACACACACACACACCCCATGGGCTACAAATACACACACTCATGCACACACACTATGCACTAAACCCGATCACATATTAGCATATGTCTAAATGTACATTTTTCCATAAACTGTCATTGTCCTGCTCCTGTGTGTAAATTTATGTATAAGAAGACTTGATAATGTGAGATTTGATGTTAAAGCATATAATCTTCACAGACTACTGACCTTTTATATCTGGCGTACCCTGTCGAGGAGTAAATGATAATAATAATAATAATAATAATAATAATAATAATAATAAAAATTATAATAAATATTTAAATGGTATTATTTATATTATATATTATATTATATAGCGACTTGTAATAGAGGTTGGAAGTCTTGATCAATTTTATAAAATTAATTAATATTTAAATAAATACTGAATATATATAGGCAAAGATGCAAATATACAAAACAAACAAACAAACAAAAACAATAAAAATACAAAAACCAAAAAGGAAAAAAAATGATATGCTGATAGACGACAAAAATGATTAAGTGAATGAATGAATGAATGGAAGGATGGATAGATGAATGGATGGATGAATGGATGGGTGCAAAAAAGACAGAAAAACAAATGATGCTGGACATAATGAGTGGCGTATTAAAGTGATAAGAAAGACAAAGGAATAAATGAAAAATGGAAAAATGCAGAAAGGAAGAAAAAATGCGAAGGTAGACTGATTAAGGAAGTGCATTGAGAGTGAATAAATAAACGAATGAATGTATAAATGAATGCATGCGTGCAAAAACGACAGGAATAGAAAATATACGGGTATTGAACATAATGCAGAAAGTATAGTAAAGTTGTAGGAAAGACAAAGCAATAAACAAGGAAATAAAAAATTACAAAAATTACAGAAAAGCAAAAAAGAAAAAAAAGACATGTAATAGTCAAATAAAAGTGAATGGATGAATGAAGAAATGAATTAATGATACAAAGAGAAATAATGATAAAAACACACAAACAAACAAAGAAGTGAGACAGGACAAAAAGCTTCGGTATCCACGAGTGAGATAGAATTCAATTCTTTGCTAACAGTTTTACTTTTTATTGGGTGAAGAAAAAGCTCACATTCATTAATTGTATAATTAATAAATAAATTAATAATAAACAGCATTTATTCATATATCCTTAGTAACTGCCTGATCGGAGTCACAGTGTTTTTAAATACATTTTTACCGAATATTTTGAAAACCAGAACCAACTAAATTCACTAGAAAATATCTGTAATGCAGATATAAATCGTCCAAGCCCAAACCAATTATAATCCGGAGTGATGTAGCGGAGGAAGAGGAACTGCCAGAACCAGAATTCACACATCATGCTGACACAGCTGACATTTCTACATCTGGGTTTTTTTCAACAGTGAAATAAAACCCACATCCACTTCAGGATTAAATCAAAGTGCAGAGACAGAGATACGGATATTTGTAAACGGAAAGCGATACCTGTGTGTTACGGCTTTAATATATATAGGAATTAGGTGTCATGCTGGTGACCTGGAGTGGTGGAGTCGTGCTTCATGCTGTGATACCTGAGTGAAAACAGAGCAGCTGACTCAGAAAAACGGCAGGAACCTCTGAGCCTCAGGCTGTGTGTGTGTGTGTGTGTGTGTGTGTGTGTGTGTGTGTGTGTAAGAGAAAGAGTGTAAGAGTATATATATACATACATTTACACAATGGATATAAGTTTGTGGACACCTGAGACCATAAGATTGGTATGGGCATCTCATTCCACATTTAGT
>JBCEWE010000215.1:486092-566092 GCA_039877035.1 Silurus lanzhouensis
GCAGTTGCCATCTTGGCAGTGTGTTTGGGGTCGTTATTATGTTAGAAAACTGAGTTTCTGAAGGAAGGGCATCATGTTCTACTTCAGAATGTCACAGTGCATGATGAAATCCATGTTCCCTCAATGAACCGCAGGTGTACTCACTTTTGTTGGCAGTTATTTAGACAATGTCTGCATATTGTTTTTTTCAGAGGACAGTAAAACTGTACCGATTTACAAGCTGCACATTGACTATAAATATATCCACGTTTTATTTCTATAGTTTTGTCCCTCAAGGAGATACTAAAATGGTTGCTGAAATGTGAGGGGTGCACTTACTTTTGTGAGATACTGTAATAGAGTACAGTAATACGGTAATCCCCACTTTATCGCGGAATTGCATTCGCCAAATAACTAATTTGTTTGGCTGATTTTCCCGGTCTCTCGCGGAGAGCACCATAGACCAAAAAACTTTTATGGACTTTTATGTTGAAATAATGTAATATATATATACACACTTATTATCTAATATAAGTAGAATGTTAATACAGTACTGTATACAGTAAAATACTGTATAGCGTATATCATACATTCACACAAGAGACCCAGAACACGCAGTGTTGTTTACGAAAGTGTGGTGCGGAGATGCTGAAAATATATACTGTACATAGTGACACTTCAAACAATAAACAAGCAAAGAAAATACGCATAGGCTTCAGGCTACAGTACATGTACCCACTATAAATGTACACAAAATTTATCCTGCTATATTCTTGCGAATGTTTTCTGTGTGTGTTTAAAGTGTGTCTGACGATGATTTACGGCTTAAAAAAAAAGCATTTTTGGGTGGCGTCCGTTTACCGCGATACCACCACGATAAATGGGGGATTACTATATATATATATAAGAAATATAGAAGAAATTACACTTTAGTCTCCACTTTGCCCCAACACGATTAAAGGTATTAAAACTTCAGGCTTGCAGGTGAAGCGTAAAACCTCAGTGATGTACACTTGATTAGATTTATTGCATTAGCGCTCGCCGTAGCCCGTGGGTTTTGTGTATTATAAAGAAGTGATTTAAAAGAACGGACCGCAGATTTATTTGCCGGCCATATCACAAGGTTTTATTGATTTCTCTCACCAAATCTCTGCGGCTCTGTAAAAATGTATATTTATGAGAGGTAATGTAACTTCAGTGAAGTGAGATGGAAAGGAATGTGTATCAAATAAAAATGAGAGGAACTTCTGTAGTCAGGGGTTTGATGGTGTGTGTGAGGTTGCATTTCAATCGAAGCAGTGAATTCGATCTAGAAGTGTTAGACTGAAATGAGTTTTTATTTAGACAGCACCTACCAAAAAAAGTTACAGAACATCAACAGGTTGTTTTCCAGCGCTCAGGTGCTGGGACTTGAACTCACAACCTTCTAATTATAACATTAACATTTATGGCGTGAGCAGCTATGGGCTTAAGGGCCTTGCTCATGGGCCCAAGAGTGGCAGCTTGGTGGTGCTGGGATTTCAAATCGATCAAAATTTTAATTGTCACATACATACAGAATACGGCATGCAGTAACATGCTTTTTATGTCTGTCCGGCATTTAAGCATAAAAAGGAATAGAATTAAAGATAAAAATAAAACAAAACCAAAAAGGTAGATAAATAAAAAGTATAGATGAAAATATATGTATATACATGGATGCGTATGGCAGAAATTGACAGTACAAATTCAAGTGATTTAGTGATTGTCCTTAAAGTGTCCATGTGCAGTACAGTGTGGTATAAAGTAGCACTGTGCTGTGCAGTTCAGATTTGAAGTGACAGTCCAGAGTTAAAGTGTCATAGTGCAAAAAAAAGTTGTGCAGAAATGAGTAATGATGGAGAGAGAGGTCCAGTTCTAGATCCTGGGTGTTTCCTTTTGTTGGCCTGTGGAAAGAAGCTCCTCCTAATTCTCTCTGTGTTTCCTTCCCTGAACTCAACAGAGAAAAGAGTCCATTGTTGGGATGGCTGAGGTTCTTCTCAATCTTCCTGGCCCTGGTCAGGCACCGCGTGCTGTAGATGTCCTGCAGGTCAGGGAGCTTAGTGCGGTTGGTACGGTCAGCTGAACTCACCACCCTCTGAAGGGCTCGTTTGTCCAGCATGGTGCTGTTCTTGAACAAGAAAGTGATGCTACCTGTCAGAACGCTCTCAATGGTGCAGGTGTAGAAAGTCTTTGGCACCTAAAGGGGTATTTTAAAGTCCCTTAAGCCTCTCAGATGGTACAGATGCCACCGGGCCTTCTTCACCAGGATGTTGATGTGGCAGGACCAAGACAGGTCCTGTATGATGTAAACACCTAGGTACCGGAAACTGTTCACTCTCTCCACTGGGGTCCTGTTGATGTTTAGCAGTTGGTATGACCGTTTCTGCTTCCTGCTGAAGTCCACTATCAACTCCTTAGTCTTGCTGATGAGGTAGGCCATCTCGTCGTTGTTGGAGATCAGGCCCACTACAACAGTGTCGTCAGCAAACTTGATGATGGTGGTGGAGTTGGAAGTGGCCACACAGTCATATGTGTACAGTGAGTAGAGCAGGGGGCTCAGAACACAACCCTGGGAAGCTCCAGTGCTGAGGGTGAGGGTGGAGGAGGTGTGTTTGCCCACCTGTATGGCTTGTGGTCTGTCTGTCAGGAAGTTAGAGACCCATTGACACAGCGGCAGGCTGAGTCCCAGGACCTCCAACTTAGAGACAAGCGTGGAGGGATGTATGGTGTTGAAAGCTGAAATGTAGTCCACAAACAACATTTTTGCAGTCCAGGTGGCTCATCATAGTGTGGAGAAGATGAGCAATGGCGTCCTCAATAGAGCGGTTCTGGTGGTACACGAACTGTAGTGGATCCAGTGTGTCTGGTAGCAATGCAGTGATGAAGTCTCTGACCAGTCTTTTAAAGCACTTCATCACTACTGAGGTCAGGGCTAGAGGGCGGTAGTCATTAAGGCAGGCAGGCTGGGGTTTCTTTGGGACAGGAACAATGGTGGACTGTTTGAAGCATGAGGGGACAACAGACTGAATATCTCAGTGAACACACTCAGTGCTAGATTTGAGCTTATAACCTTTTAATCATAACTTTAACATTTAACATTACAATTTACAACATTTGATAGACACCATTATCCGGAGCGACATTTAAATCGTTCATACAACTGAGCAGCTATGCGGTTGAGGGCCTTGGCCAGGGGCCCAATAGTTTACAAATCACAACATTGCATTGAGGATGCATTTTAATTGACCTTCAACAATTTCTAGGAGCACACTGGTGGTAAAATCCAGTTCTTAGACAGTAGAAACACCAGTATCAAACGAATGAATGAAGGATCCACAGGCATGTTTCTGGACCATGTTTCTGAACTTCTAAATTTCATTCTAAATGTATTTTATACATTTTTTTACACCCCAGAAATTTTCAGGCAAAAGGACTCCATTTGAATTTTCTTAAAAAAAAAATGCAAAAATAGTCTTGCTTTCCTTTTCTTTTGCTGAGAAAGATGGACAGATTGGCTTTATAATTCTCCCTCTCTTTCTCTTTCTTCGTTGCTCTTTCCGTCCTACCGAAGCCCTTTTGTTCCTTCTCGCTGAGTAGAACTTTTTCCCTTTCTCCTGGAAACTAGAGGAAATAAAAGAGTCCCTTTGTTGCATGGTGAAAAATATCATACATTAAGAAAAGGCCATTTTAAAAAAGTGTAGCAGGGCCGGAATTTGAATGTGGGGTGAAAAAAAGGGGATAAAAGTGTGTAGGCGGAGATAAAATTCATTAAATTTGGCCTATTCTGCAGCCGTTCTGAAGGGGAAATGGATGCGGAAAAAAAAACGTTGACTGTCGTCTACCACACGTCTAAAAAAGAAACAAGCACGGATTTTAAGATAGAAAAACCTGACGTTTATTGCGGGTTGTGTTGTTCCGTACTTTGCTTATATTCGGTTCGACAACCTGTGGTTTGGCAAACGCCGCTTTCAAATATTTGTCCTTTACAGAAAAGACAGTGTAAAAAACACAAACGAGATGGGGTGTTCGAAACACTATCATCATCACCTGAAATACACCTCCATCAGAGAAAGAGAAATAGAGAAAGAGAATTTCAGGGGCTAAGGGATGATGAAAGTCAAGGTTCTGCTTTCACATAAGGAAAGTTAAGATTTTGTCTCTAGAACTGGGAGAAAAAAAAGTTGAAGGCGCTCAGCCCATCCATAGTGCTCAGTCCTGGGTAGAGAGAGTGGGAGAGTGTTACTGCCAGGGTTCCTAACATTTTGGAAATTTGATTTGAATGATTGCCAGGTCTGGATTAGTATAGGAAGAAAAAAAGAGTATTGAAAGAATTTTGTTTTTCCATACTATTGTTCTATTCCAAGGGTCTTCAACGTTGCTGCTCCAAAGTTTTTCAGGTCACAGACCCCTTAGGCAATAAAGACATGGGGTAGGGACCCCTGATAAAAAATACAGTGATAACCACTGTTATATTATAAGAAGACTGTTATATTATAGTCAATGTTCCTGGTGGCGAGGCCCACGTTGTAGGCAGCGGAGCGGGATCTTGGAGCATCGCAGATAGTTTTATCCATCATACAGGTCCTGTAACAAGGGTCCCTGGTGGTCTAGTGGTTAGGATGTGGCGCTCTCACTGCTGAGGCCCGGGTTCAATCCCCAGGCAGAGATCCAACCCCAGCCACTCTTAGTGCCGGTCCCAAGCCAGGATAAATGGGAAGGGTTGAGTTAGGAAGGGCATCCAGTGTAAAAACATGTGCCAAATCAAACATGCGGATGACCCGCTGTGGCGACCCCTAATGGGAGAAGCCGAAAAAGAAAGTTTTTTTTTTTTTACAGATCCTGTAACAAAAATCACCAGACTGCTGTCCGGGAGACGCGGGATGAGTTTTGAATGAGACCGACACAAAGAGAAAGGGAGAAAAACAGGGTTCTGGTTGGGGAAACTTTCTGATAGTTTTCTGTATGGTATCATCCGCTAGTTTCCCGATGAATCCCACAACCGCTACCATAAACTTTCCCTTCCTCAATCCCTTTGTTTTTTTCCCTTTCTCTCTGTGTCGGTCTCATTCAGAACTCGTCCCATGTCTCCCGGACAGCAGCCTGGTGATTTTTGTGACAGGTTCTGTATGATATGTCATGAGAGATCGTATCTGATCTGAGACGAGTGTGTGCACGGTCTGTCGCTTCGACAAAGCATTTTCACTCTGGCTCTCGCTCTGTCCAGCGTCTAGCCAGTCGCCGAACTGCTCCGGTGGCTCCTGTTTCTCACTGAGTCAACAAAGTCATTTCAGATATTGCTGGTTTTATGTACAGTCATTAAATCGAAAGTCACTTAAACTGACAGTATATTACCAGCATGTGTCCTAGTGAGATGGAAATCGGTTACGATGGCGCTGTGTGGTCCAGAGTTGTTTTTTTAGGGATATAGAGAAAGGAATAAACTGGAAATCAGGACTTTATTTATATACGTTTTCACACTTTTACCTCCAAAATAGTCCCCTTGCACAGTAATACAGCGCTCCCCGCATTCCTGCCACTTCTATGTCCAGGAAGTCTTCTTTTCAAAGCGTCAAGCACCTTCTGCGATTCACTGATCTCCGCAGCGGTGTCAAAACGGCGACCTTTGAGCTGGATCTTCATCTTCAGGATGAGGGCAAAGTCTGTAGGAGCCAAATCTGGAAATTGGGTGAATACGGAAGTGAGATCATGTGGAATGTTCTCCGACGATCAACATGCACAAATTTTCGAATGGTTTCAACTTTTTCTGTGATTGAGCTCGTTCTTCCTGATCTCTCGTCGCCTCCTGTGATGTTCTTCCGCTCTTGAAGGGAATCACGCAGAATTTCACGTTTGCGCTTTGTTTTAACATGCTGTCCTTGGGGAAGTCGCAGACGTGATAACTTTTTCATATAAGGGTGTTCAGGTCAAACCAGGACTTTTAAGTTTATAAAATGAAGGAAAAAATTTCAAGGAGTGGTCAAAAGATACGGCATAGAAAGATTTGTTGGTATGCCTGAACCGTACTAGGATAGCCTGCTTCACTTTATCAGGGAACCACCACGAGCGAGATCGTCATTGACGGACGTACGACCGCCTTTGAAACATTTGCATCATTCCGTCATTCGTCTTGCTGAGGCCGAGCGACTCATTATGGTCTTCTACTTTTTAATATCACTTACAAGTCATAAATATTCATAAACCAGAACTCTGGTCACTGATAATAATGACTTGTGTAAATATAGGGTTGTGAGAAGAAAAAAAATTAGGAAAACCTCTTACCGTTGAATTCAATGTTTTCAAAATAGTTCGAAATTACAGCAAAAAAACTTCAGTTCTGAGAAAGATTATTGTTACCGATTGTTTATCATTATCCGGGAAAGTCACTAATGAAATGACGCTGCTGAATTTCAGCATGTTCATGTGGAAAATTCCATCTCCAAAGAAAACGCGCCGCTCTTGTATGTCTAAAGAATGACTAATGGGCAGCTAATGTACGCGTCTGAATGAGTGTATAAAGGACTTCTGTGTCCTGTTTTCTGTCCGAGTCCAAGTGTTTCTGAGAGCCGCTGAATCACATTGCAAATATTTATTTTTTTTTTTTTCCAAAGCTGTGGAGTGAATCACGACTAATGACAGCTAATGGCGTCTCGAAATGTTGACACAGAACATTTTAGCCAAGCACTCTTGTACCAAGTGTGCATAATAGTCCCGCATATTGCAAATTAGCATAACATCTGGGGCCGTAATGGATTCCTAAGTGCTGTTGCGCCCATATCAGGTTACTGGCTTTGTTAAAGCTTTTCATTTAGTTTTTTGTTGTTTTTTTTCCTTCAAAAGAAAAAAAAAACTAGCGCAGACATTTGGACAGATTATTTAGCCGTGTTGGAAACAGTTTAATTGCCGGAGCGCTTAGTTTTGGAGAGGCGCAATTTAACGGGTCGTGGAATCCAGTTTTACGAAACGCTGCTGATCGAGAAAATGACAGAAATTCATCAACAACAACATTGCCTTCGATCAGCACGGCACTTTTCTTCCTGAACGGAGCGAAAAGGCCAGCAATATTTCTGACAATTTAATTAACACAAGCTTTTGGGCATTATAGGGTCATGATTTTATAGCTGACACTTTGCAGAAATGAAGCTTTCTCCGAAATTAGCTTTGCAATTTCCTCTATGTGGTGATTCCTTGGTATTATTATATAATGGTCAGGAATATCTGACAATGCTGTGTCTTTAATAGACATAACATTTAATGTATGCGCGCACGCACACACACACACACACACACACACACACACACACACACACACACACACACACACACACACACACACACACACACACACAATCCTGCTAAACACAGTACTGTGCTCAGAGTAAAGTTAAACGCACATAATGAGGAAATAATACAGATCACAAACACATTATTATTCATACCCAGTTATAACAAAATTCACACACTGCATCGGTTCCACATCAACAATTTTTGAACTTTGGACTTCTTTTCTGCTGAAATGATGAAGATAATTATAGTTAAATGATTATTCTTTTTATTTGATTTTCTTTGGAGAAAAAATGATGCTAGCTACATTTATCAGTAAATAATATTCGACATCTCTAGCTAGCTAACACACCCAACTCACTAGCCAGATCTAGGGAATGATGAGAATTTGTTTTTTAAAGCAAAGACAATTATTAAAAAAAAACCCCAAAAAAAACAAACAAAAAAAAAAAACATACATGCATGAGGAAAACAACTGTACAGTACGTCCCTATATCACAATTTCTCTAAGAAACTTAGAACCAAGATCTCTGGAAGGTCATGAGATAAAATCCCAGTATTATCAAGCTGCTATCATAAAAGTAATTTTGTGTTGTCTTGTGTGTCTTGCACAGAATCCTGATCTCCTCAACCTCACTGAACAACCTTTGGAATGAAATGAAACTGGAGACTTCCACTCTATATGGAGTTTGGACACTGGACCTCCTTGAGTGTCTAAAGGCTCTGGCATGGAGAAGCTGGCGTTGGATCTGTGATGATCACAAATGTAGATCTATTTTATGAGTTTCTCAGAAGCTCCTAGATTTATTATTACAAATAAAAAAGAACATTACTCATAATACTCATAAAAAGAAGTATTGTTGCATTAACGTTGCAGTAACGTTGCAGTATTGTTGCAATAATAATGAGATATTGTTGCAGTGTTTTTGCAGTTTTTTTAGCTGTAATGTTGCAGTAACATTGCAGAAGTCTGACTGCTGAAACAGGAGAACATCTGGGGCTGTAATAGGTTCCTACACACTGTAATAGCTTCCAAAAGTACTAAAGGGCTTTCAATGTAACAGCTATATTGAATGAAGTATAATTAAAAATGTAATTTGTCCATCTGTGGTTCTGCTAAACCACGAAACTGTCTCAGCGTGGACGTGTGAAAAAACACCACCAGTTTGGAATTACACAGTCGTAAAGCACATTCACTCATTACAGAGAAAAAGGGGGAAAAAACACTCTTTAATGCCTTTCAGTTTTCAAAACGCATTGCTGGAGGATGAAAAAATAGAATTTGCTCTTCACAATGAAATTATGGGAAGTCGACACTTATTGTTGCCCGTTAGAAAAATCAGACAAATATAAAAGTAGACATGACATTAATCTGATATTTAAACTCACAAACAAACAAAAGATTGGATTATGTGCTTGTGGAGATTCGTGTTCATTCAGCCACAAGGGTGTTAGTAAAGTCAGGTACTGATGTTGGTGAGGGTCATCCCAAAGGTGTTCAATAGGGTTAAGATCAGCGTGTTATAGCAGGCCACCCAAAATCTTCTTCTCCAACCTGGCTGATTTTTCTTTTTTTTTGCTTTTATTTCAGGTATCGCATCAAAATTAGACATGTTGTGGTCTGGATAAGTCTGAAATCAATCAATCTATCTATAAAAAACTGTATGCATTTATTGATCTCTATGAGTATATCCAAATAGATTCTGGGAAAAATACACAGAAATCTGTAACAGCCTTCTTTTTCAACATTCAGTCATGTTGCAGTAATGTAGCAATATAGTTGCAGATACAATATATCGCAATATTGTTGCAGTAATCTTGTAATAATGTTATAGTAATGTATTGTTGCTGTAATATTGCAGTATTGTTGCTTTAATATTGCAAGAATGTTGCAGGAATGTTTGTAATATTGCAGAAATATTGCAGTATTGCAGCAGTAATGTTGCAGTAATATTAGTTATATTGTAATAATGTTGCAGAAAGGTTGCAGTAATATTGCAATAATGTTGCAGGAATGTTGCAGTAATGTTGCAGTTATGTTCCGGGAATGTTGCAGCAAGGTTGCAGTAACATAGCAGTATCTATTGATTTTTATGTCAGAGGAAAGGTCAGAGGAAAGGTTATTTGGTTAAACATTTCGACTGTTTGTAAAATTGATGTTATATAATAACCTCTAATGCTTTCCAATATTTACTGCACACGGGCCACAACAGAAGCAGCAGAAGGAAAAAGGAAGGAAAAAACTGGACATGTTCAGGAAGTACATTCTGGTTTCTGGAACATACAGAGTTGTTTATAAATAAAATAAATCAAATAAAATCTGTTTAGATTTGAAGCGGTGACTCAGGAATACCAGCACTTTCTATGTCTTGCCTCTAAGGGATTAAAAAAAAAAGAAATCTGAAGAAATATTGAAGAGTAAAAATATATATGTAGGTGAATAAAAAGAAATATGTATGTAGATAAATAAATAAATAAATAAATAAATAAATGCAATTACTGTGATGTGTAAAAAAATCAGGAACGGAATCTTGATGCCAAAGCTGGATTCGTGATCTGCAGATGATTTGATCTGAGATATGTTTAGAACTAAGCTAAGTCTTTGGATGCAGTAGCATAAAATTTTTCCTTCACCTTAGACTAGGAGACCCAAACCTGTTCCAGCTCGACAATGCACAAGGCATGAAGATCTGCTTTTCATGTGTGGGAGTGGAACATCTCCTCCTATGGAGCACTGAACTTTATTAAACTCTCGTTTCCTTAGAAGAACTAGAGTTACATACGTAACCTAGAGAACTCCACCAGGAACTCGAGTCTGTACCGCCAGTCTGACCAGTCCCTGCCGTGTTTGGAGGCACAGCTAGGTCAAAGGCCGGAGGGGTCAGGAGTGACACTGAGGTCAAGGTTATAGAACATGACAAAGAACCTGACCCCAAACAGAGCAAGGCGACCAGAGGACTCATAGGAAGATGCGATAGCATCTAAATTTCACCTGCTCAATGTCTCATTGTCTGCTTGCTCGCATGGAGGCCTCTTCTCGGAAGCCATAGCAGACAAGCAGCTGCTATGGTTGTCCTCCATGGATCGTCCTGTGTCCAATACTTGCACCACGCATAGCCGGTTCAGCTTTTTCTAGGACCTGAAAAGGTGGAGGATAGAATGTCTGTAGCCAATCATGGGGTCATGGGACGACAGATGGCACCTTGGGGATCTAGCCCATTCCGGGGTTAAAGAAGGCACTGGCCATGCCTGGAGTAAACTCCAGAAAAGCCACAGTCAGTGGGTGTGCCTAGTCTTTATAGAAGCCTTCATTTTGGACAAAAAATTTACAATCAACATAGAAACACACAGAGTGCTTTATGAACAAACAGAAGCTGGTGCCAGCTTTGCGCACTTTCCATTGGACAGATTACACACGTGATTCAGAGCAAAGACAACACCGAAGCATTCTCAAAGCATTGTTGGTGCAGCTCGAGTTCTTAAAAAGGGAACTGCATAGTGTTGAAGTATGGAATAAGAGCCAACACTTGCTTCAGGATTCCTTTCACTTTCCCCAAACCCCAAACCATTAAGCTTCCACCTCCATGTGTGAGTGTGGGGTTGGGAGAGTCTGATCACATCTGCTCTCTATACTCCATCTTACACAAGTTCTTCTGGTAGAGACAAAAATGTCCCATTTGGACTCCACAGAACTTTCATCCACTGCCCAGTTCTTTTGTGTTTTTGCCTTTTATTGAGTTTGTTGCATAGAAACAAAAGGATCATCTGTGCAACTCAAATACCATATAAGAATAATCTAATGTTAGGGGGATTAAAGCCAATTAAATGAAAATATTTCCAAAAAAAAAAGTGAAGCATTTTATAAAAAGAAGGAGAGATAAAAGATCTAGAGAAAAAGATAGATAGATATATAGAGAGGGAGCCTGAAACCCAGTATCAGAGAGACTAAAGGCATGGGATATGAAAAATATTTTCTCCTCTATTGGCTGAAATCTAAGTCCATTAAGGAGATACGGTCCTTGAACCATTTGAATAAAATGAATAATGCATCTCTTGCTCTGTGTGACTCTGATAAACCATATATTACACACAGAGATGAAGCTGGGACAGTGAAACAACACCTCGGCCCGTTTCCGATATGATAAAATATATCAAATGCGCTACAATCTACTGATATAAATATCGCTATGCTACCTGCCTGTAATATTCATATCAGCAGCAGCTCTAGTTCTCTATACTGTTTTTTTTTTGGGAAAAAAGTTTGTGGACACCTGAGCAGATTGGTACGATGAGTACACGCCATTCCACATTTAGTCTCTATTTTCTGCTATAATAACCTCCACTCTACTGGCAAGATGTTCTACAGATTTTTTTGTGGAGATTCATTGAGGCACAAGGGTGTTAGTAAAGTTAAGTTCTGATGTTGGTGAGAATGAGCCTTAAAGGAAAGACTAGGGTCAATAATTACAGACAGAAACACCATCCAGAGATGCTAGAGAACTGTAAAGTTTTTCTAGCTGCAGGTTGTCCTAGTAAAAGTACTTTCATCTTATCCAGGTTGAGCAAAAGGAAGTTATTAAGCATCCACTGTCTAATGTCCTTTACACACTCCTCAACATTGTTAAGCTGATCTCTCTCATCTGGCTTTGCTGAAATATACAGCTGTGTATCATCAGCATAGCAATCGAAGCGAATACCATGTTTATGTATAATTTCACCCAGAGGCAGCATATATAAAGAGAAAAGCAGTGGGCCTAATACAGATCCTTGTGGAACACCAACTTTACCTCAGAGAGTGTGGAAAACTCACCATTTACCTAAAAAAACTGATCAGTGATCAGTCAAATAAGCCAGCAGCCAAGAGAGAACTGTTCCCTTTATTCCAACAACATTCTCTAGTCTAGCAAGCAGGATAGTATGGTCAATAATGTTAAAAGCTGCATTAAGATCAAGCAACACAAGTGAAGAGACAAAACCCTGATCAGAGGCCAATAACAGTCATTTGCCACTTTAAATAGTGCCATCTCTGTTCTATAATAAGGCCTAAATCTTGACTGATGCATTCCAAAAAATGTTATTCCTAAGCAGATGTGAGATGTGCTTGCTCAGTGGTTAAGGCCTTGGTTTACTGTTCAGAAGGTCGGGGGTTTGAATTCCATTATTGCCAAGCTGTAACTGTTGGGCAAATCGCTTAACCCTCTGTGCTCCAGGGGCACTGTATCATGGCTGACCCCGGCTTCCTAACATCGCTGGCATATGTGAAGAGAGAATTTCACTGTGCTGTAAAGTACATGTGACAAATATAAAAGCACATTTATACTTTACTGTAGACTGGTTCTGATCCGCTTCATTGTGGATCGATATCTTACAGCTGAGAGGGGAGATGTAAGCTTATTGCTGGAGGGTCAGTTTGTTATCACAGGGAATTCAGAGCTGACGTTTTGGAGTGTAACTGCAATACATAATGTGGGTGTGTGTGTGTGTTTGTTATGCTTCTTGTCAGCCCCCTGATCCTGATAGATTGATTGTATTCGAGTGTGACTAATGAAAGGCGAGAGAGGAAAGAGCTTTTACAATCGATTATGCTGAGCGAGGGCGACCTCACCACTCGGGCTCTATTAAACGCTCCGGTCATTTTCCAAGAGGGAAAAAAAATAAAAGACTTCATCATTTTATACCGAGCCTTGGGTGGTGGAAGGCATTTTACAACATGAAGCTAAAGTTGAAACACCGAAAGCAATTTATTTGACTTTTTCTTTTTTAAAAGTATTTGTCACCGCTAATTCTTACCCGCCAGCAAGCGATCTCACTTTCATTCGTTTTAATCAGCAGTGAGAAATTCTACTTGGTCTAGCGCATAGCTTTGTAAAAAATATCACACTACAATGAATATGATCAATCTAACTTGATATAATGATGTATAATGGTTCAGAATTAGTTAAAAAAAATCTTGCCACCAATTTCTAGGCCAAATGTTATAGCATTAAAAGTTTCTGGACACCTGAGCATACAATTCGGACACTATATGGATTATTAAATATGTTTAACATGGGTTGGAGTGAAAGATCTCCTACTATAGAAGCCTATTGAACATGAATAAATGTGAACACTGACTGCACCCCAGGCCTCCTGACCTCACCTACACCTTGGCCAGCTCCAGTCACGTCCCACCTCATGGAGATTATGGATCTTTAAAGAAGTAGATGCCGAACTCGCAAACATAACGTATCATCTAAAGACGTACCAGTGCCAATTGGATCCCACTACATGTATGGAGTTTTGCCATTGGACCTCCTGGAGTGTTTAAAGGCTCTGGCATGGAGAAGCTGGTGTTGGATATGTGTAGAGCTATTTTATGAGTTGCTCAGTAGCTTCTAGGTTTCTTCCTTATAACATCTAAGGGAGTTTTTTTCTTGCCACAGTCGCCACGGCTGCTCATCAGGTATAAATGCACACCATTCACCTTCACTGTTGATTTCTGTAAAGCTGCTTTGAGACAATGTCTGTTGTGAAAAGTGCTATACAAATAAACTTGACTTGATTTGACTACATCAGTACCTGAATTTATTTTGCACAGGGGTGTTGTCATGCTGGAACAGGTCTCCTAGTTCAGGTAAAGGGAAAATGTCATGCTACAGCATCCGTCCTGTACAATTGCATGTTTTTAGTTTTGTAATAACAGATTGGAGAAGAACCAGAGATCCAGGAGAAACCCCAAATGGACACAAAGAAAACACTATAAACAGAATATGGAAGAAATCGATCACTCAGACTTGTCCTGTCCACATGAAAATAAAGGTCTTTATTTCCCAATAAAATGACATCCTGTAATGTTGTGTTAGTAAAGTCAGGTACTGATGTAGGTGAGAAGGTGAGGAGGTTCCTGGGGTGCAGTCAGCGTTCACATTCATCCCAAAGGTGTTCAATAGGGTTTATAGCAGGAGATCTTCCACTCCAACCCGTTTAACCAATGTTCAAATAGTTTTTCCAATATGCTGCACTTTTAATCCAGTTATAGTTATATAAAATTTTGGGTAACAAGTTAGTTCCCTCTGGTCGGTTAAAGACCCTTAATTCTTTCCAGGACAGACACCTGAACCACCATGACCACAGTAAAAAAAAAAGTGTGCATCGGCCACAGGTTGGCATTTGTATCACGATGCATCGTTTTCAACATATTTGCATTACTAAACAATTTATTTCTATATAATTATTAGTAGATGCACTACATTACACTTTTATTATTTACAAAGTCACCAATAACACTAGTCTGCGAATGAAAGGAGGTAAATTTAACCAGAATTGGGTCACTAATAAAGGGGGAAAATAAGTGTTCGTTGGCTCCATGTTCCAAGATACAGCTTCAGGTCAAAACTGCATCAAAATAATTCAAAATTAAAAAGGAGGTATGAGCTTATGCTCCATAACCTTTATGCAGAATGTTATATAGCAATGAGAATGACATCATGCCAATTGTTATTTATTTCTCTTTTTACTGATACCAACAAGATACATTGACATTAATTTATTAATTTTTTTAAGTAACCTTTTCCTGCTATTTTTCATGAAAAACTGACCGATTTATGGGTAGGTTGGTCCTGTTGCTGTGTAGCTTCTCAGACTATTTAGATACAATCTCATAATTATACAGTTTTAAAGTTTACCAAATATAATAATATAAATGCATCAAAAAATGTGTGATTAAAACCCCTTTTTCTTAAATTATTCCGTGTTATTTTGAATACTTTAATACATGTTTTATGACTATTTTTATAGTCAATATTTCATCACACTCGTGTGTTTGTAGTTTTGAGTGAAGGGACGAGAAATCGGCTTGAAAGCGAGGCACTGATTTGAAATGCGACGATAAGAAGTCCGATCCAACCCATGACAATCTGGCTGATATCAGGATGATAACGTATCACAAATAAATAAAATCCGGTCTCCTTCTGTACTCGCACCAGGAGCCGTTCGGCACTGGAGTAAAAATCGCTCAGGAAAGCGTTTGACCTTGACTTAAAATAAAACACTTGATGATTTATGGCTGAGTTACACGCCTAAGAGCTGATGGGTAGCAAAGACAGATGATGCTTCACTTACACACAAACACACTCATCCATAGACAGGCCCAAACCCCAGTGCTGAATATCAAATGAAAAGGGGATGACAAAATAAAAAAAAAGAGAGAGAGATGACAACTTGAGCGATGGCTGGATGACACACGCCTTAAGGGTTTACTGCGATTTCGAGAGGAACGCTCGAGGGTTTTTCACTTTTCCTCTGGAAGAAAGCGAGGAATGACAGGGACGAGTGTCTAAGATCGGATAACTGTAGGATGAAGGGAGCTGGAGAAGTGGGAATTATGCAAAGGCGAAGAAAACAAGTAGGGAAAGAAAAAACTTGCGCTTAACGTACCGCTGCAATGCTCACAGGCTCCCAATAGGCTGATCATATCAACCAGACATGATTTTACCTCATCCTGAATGTGAAGTGTTTTTCAGTCTAAAATCCAATTGGGTCAGAAGTAGAAAACTTCTAATCTGGCTTTAAATCCTTAAAACAATGTAGGTCTAAGAAGCAGGTCTTATACGGGGTCCAAAAACCTGCAGGACGAACAGGAATCAAATAATGCCATATGAGATAAGGGTTTATAAAGTGATGATCAACAGATACACACACTATACAGACAAAAGTATTGGGACACCAGACTTTTCCTGCCATATGTGGTTCTTCCCCACACATGTAAACGATGTCTTTGGTGACCACAGATTTCTGTCCGTAAAGTTTATATTTAGTTGTGAAACAGGTTCTGCTCATCATTTACATTATAGCAGCTGTGAACAGCAGTTATTTCTCCACCCTTTTTCTTGAAAAAACAAGATGTATGTATTTTTTTTAACAAATAAAATCACAAAATTATTAGTAAATTTCTGGGCTAACAAAACTTTTTTCAACGAAACACATTCTGTCATGACCTTAAGAAAGAGTTTCAATTGATAAACAGATTTACAGTTTATAGGACTGAAGCGCATGTACAGGTGCATTGTCGCGCTGGAACACGTTTGGGTTTCCTAGTGCAAGTGAAGGGAAAATTTCATGCTACAGCATCCAAAGATGTTCTATACAATTGTATGCCTCCAACTTTGTAAAATCAGCTTGGAGCAGAACCACATATGGCAGGGAAAAACAGCTATCCCATATACTTTTGTCTATATAATGTAGCTATAAATGGATAGAAAGTATGGCATATATAATAATGAGGATTAATACCGGAATCTCTCCATCCATGTCTTACTGTTGATGCATTGCCTCAGTCACATGTCTTACCTCCATCCTCTACCTTCTAATAGGGGCTGCTCCGGCCGCTAACACATAATACAATACCGCTAAACTGAAATCCCCGAGCGAGCAAAATGAACAAAAAATAACACAGTGATTCACGTTTATTATTATATTTACAAAATATTCTCCAATGGACTGTAAAGGCCGGTCCATGAAAATATTGTCTGACATTAATCCGGTCGGTGGCGCAAAAAAGGTTGGGGACCACTGGTTTAAATCATGGGTCTTCAACCGGTGGTCAGTAGCGGTACTGCAGGGGGTCCGCTAATTATTGTTAAATCACAAATAATTTTTTGTTAAAAAAAAAATTGAGAAATAAACATGGGTAAAACCAGCCAAGATAAAATATTTAATTAGAAAAATATTATAATTATTACATTAAAGTTCTATTAAACTCTAGGCTGAAGTTCATGTAAATGCATAATTGTCCACCTGATAGTAAACAGAAAATGTATGGATCTGCATATCTATTAAAATAAAGGACAACTTCATAAATCGTGATTTTTTTGCCAAATATGTTCGTTATGATGAATTAATCTTTTTGGAAAATACAGACAATGATGCATGTACAACAACATTACGCTGTTAAAACGTTAAAACTTTTTCATTGTTTGAATATAATATAATTTGCATAATATGATCGGTTGCTATTCATTTCAGTGGCTATGTTGGACACATTTTGTATCAGGGGTCCCTGCCCCATTTTTCTACCGCCTAATGGGACCTTGACCTGAAAAACATTGAAGACCCCTGGTCTAAATAAAAAAAAATTCATACATCTTCTGTATTTCGCTCACACTCAGAAACTGAACTTCAAAACTTTTTAAAACGTTTTTTTTATTTTTGCTGAAGATTCACTTCGTCCCTGCTTCAGAAACGCAGTGGCTGATTGCCTCAATACAAAAGACATGTTCTCCTGCTCTGAGAGAAACGGGGAGAAAGATAATAGCAGCGCTTTCGATAAGAAGCCTGATACGATTTTCCGTACTCGGAGTTCGCCGTCCGTTTTATCATTCGCCCGCTCTCTTTTTTTTGGGAGGGGATTTCGGAAGTGAACAGGGACTTAGAAAGGCAGAGCGATGAAGAAAAAAGGCATCGTCATCCTCGCACATGCCTCAAACGAATGTAGGAAGATGAGAACAAAATGAACAGTGAGTTTCTCATAGAGAGAGAGAGAGAGAGAGAGAGAGAGAGAGAGACTTGGACCTTTCCATCTGTCCTTCATCTCTTTATCACTTGTACCATCTTTCTCTTCTCATCCACATTTCCATCACCCTTGAAACCCTCGATCTTATCTTCTATCTGGGAAGGAAGAATAATGAAGTGAGCAAGTGAAGGAAGGAGTTGAGATTAGTGGAAATTAGTGCAGTCGTTCTTTTCAACCTTTTCTTTCGGAGAAAATGCATCTTTATTATCTCTCTCTCTACGTTTTAGTTAGTTGTGAAAAAATGGTGTAAAATAAGAATGCTTTCAAAAACAGAGGTGTTAATAATTTAGCAATTAACAAAATGGAAAATTAATAAAAAGAAAAAAATTCTAATCTCTATTTGGTGTGAGCCCCTTTGCTCTATGTCAGCTCTGGAGATCCCGTGTAGAGATGAGACAATGTTCCAGAAAGACAACCATCACTGCAGCCTTCCACCGATATGGACTTAATGGCAGAGTGGCCAGATGGAATTTTCTCCTCTGTGGAAAACCCATGTAAGACCTCTTGATATTTGCTAACAGACACCTGAAGGACTCTCAGACTGTGAGGAACAAGATTCTCTGGTCTGATGAAACCAAGATTTAACTGTTTAACCTCAATTGCAAATGTCACGTCTGGAGGAAACAAGGCAACGCTGGTCCCTTACCCAAAACCATCCCAAAAATGAAGCATGGTGGTGGAAACATCATGCTGTGGAGTGTTTTTCTGCAGCAGGGCTTGGATTTAAGCTGAATGGAGCACAGAGACCTTCTCAGTAAAAACCTGTTCCATAGTGCTCAGGAACTCCTTCTCCTCCTGTTCACTTTCCAACAAGACAACACAGGAGTGGCTTAGGAACGACTTTGTAAAAGTCCTAGAGTGGCCCAGCCAGAACCCTGACCTTCTGAATACTTATATATATATACACACACACACACACACACACACACACACACACACACAAAGCAGCCGGAACTGAAATGTCACAGCAGAGCCACTTCGCTATTGTGGGTCATTTTAATGCCTTTTTAAAGCTTAGTTAAGACACACTGGATAATGCCTGGAAGACAAGATCCTGTAATGGACTGCAAAAACAGAGAGAAAACGAAAGGAAAAAGGAAGTAGAGAGACTTCCTTGTCATCATGCAAAACATCACTAATGCAGCTAATGGGAAATGAGCTTTTTAAAATTATATTAGATAGATAGATAGATAGATAGATAGATAGATAGATAGATAGATAGATAGATAGATAGATAGATAGATAGATAGATAGATAGATAGATAGATAGATAGATAGATAGATAGATAGATAGATAGATAGATAGATAGATAGATCCATCCATCCATCCATCCATCCATCCATCCATCCATTTCACTGTTCCAATGCTAAATTAGGAGCAGATATTTGAATCTGCCATATTTACTCTCTAATGAACTTTTCTTTACCTTCATTGCTTAAACCAGTGGGATGATTAAACATTTATCAGTCATTAAGGATCTGATTGTGTTTTGGTGTTTCAGGTTTATTGCAGCTTTTATCTCCCCAGGGCTTGTAAACATCATGATTAAATATATTCCTATAACGCTACTTAAATCAATCATAGTCAACTGTACAGATAAAAGCTTTAATCTAAAAATGGTTCCTGCTGCTTTATGAAACTGATGAGTCTCAGAAATGGAAAAAGAGATATTTTATTTATTTCTTCAAATCTTAAGGCTTTATATTTAGGTTCAGTTTTAGACACAGTGGTATGGAATGAATCGCAAAACCACTTATTTAAAAAAAAAAAAAAAAAAGTAATTATTTTTACTTTTTATTGAGGAGTCCTTAATTTAATAATGAAAAGAAAACCTCAAAAATATTTCAAGTTTTGGAATTGACATGATTAGTAACATGCAGAAAGTTTTAGAGTTGAATCTTATTTTCTGTACATTTAGATGCTTTTTTTACTAGAAATGTCTAAGACAGGGTGTAGACAACCACCTGACATGAACATTAAAATCTAAAAAAAAAAATCAAGAGGTGAATATATTGAACAGCGAGTGAACAGTTGTTGTGTTGGTAGCAGAAAAAATTTACTTCTGAGTGAAACAAATTGTGACGTCTAGACGACCGGGTCAGAGCATCATAGCAGGTGTTGTGGGTTTTACACTGGCATGCTACCAAAAAGGTGATTCAGTAACAAGGCCATGGATGCTGGAATCTTTTTGATGCATGTGAGGAGCAAAGGCTAGACTGTCTGGTCTGTTCTCACAGAAGATCTCTTGTAGAACAGATTGCTAAAAAAGTGAATTCTGACTCTGAATGTAAGGAGTTAGATAAGAAGCTTTACAGCTTGGAGCTATGTAAATGCAGACTGGTCTGCTGTACACCACCCAAAAGCTGCTACATTGGATGCAGGAGCATCAGAACTGGACCATGGGGCAATTAAAGAATGTGCCCTGATAAAGGCATTATGATGATGATGTTCTCCTTGGACATTTCGTGTTTTGGCTTTCAGGATGTTACTTTAATAATACATGCCATTAAATCAAATTCATGGTAATAGTAGTCCCTAATGGTGGTGGACTCTTTCGGCAGTGGCCTCCAATGTTCCCTAAGCATAGAGTCCGGGACCATGACAAAGAATTCAGTCTACGTGAACCATGCTGTAGATACTGCTAAGAAATAAAATAGCATTAGCTTTTTTTTATCACACTTCTAATTCCGCGTCTTCATGACCTTGACATCTGTTTTAAATAAAAATTCATCTCGAAAATGAAATACGGAAATTTTTGAATTTAAAGTGATGGATCAGGCTTTTAAAAACTTTCTTCTCAAGCACCTAAACTACTTTCTTTGACAGGTTTAATAATGACGAGCTGTTGTTTCAGGGAAAAGATGGATTTTTACTTCAATATATATACCCCCCCCCCCCCCCCCCCCCACACACACACACACACACACACACACACCAGATAACAGCTGTAATATCTTCAGAGCAGTGTGTAAGTAATTATCATCTGAAATGGACAAAAGCTTTCATTTTTAAACGCTTTAGAATACGGTAATTTATCGTGTTTGTGCCATTAACGTACGTGTCATTCGGGAAATCGTCGGCATTTAGTGAGCTGACACAGAACGTGTGTTCGGTCAAAGAAATATCCTCGCTTCCTTTGTAACGCTACAAAAGGTTCTGATGAGTACGATGAGTAGGAGTGAATATATTTGTTTCCCTTTTCTTTTTTTACACCCAAGTAGCTCGATATCACGGCACTCCTCTGACGCTTTCTGCGTGTTTGTACTCGTGATTTGACCCATTTTTTTCGCTCTCATTTACCACGCAGGCTCGTTCAGAGTGGATTTATCAAAGCCTGTGTGGGTTTTTTTTCTCTTCCCGGCCCGAACGGAAGAGAGACGCGCCAGTAACCTGTTAACCTCAGTCGAAATTGGCCGATGAAAACTTTCTCAAGCCTGAAATCGTTGCAATTAGATGGGAAAACATGACTGTTTTCCAAACGTGGTTAATTTTCTCGCATTTTAAACGCTACAGTGAGCGAAAGCAGGCTGTGCTCACGGGAAAAGTTCTCCAAACAATTACAACATACAAATGAAAACTTTGTAAGAACAGTAATTAGTATTATTGTTTGCACACACACACATATATATATATATATAAAAAATGGATGTGCATCTCCATAACTCTGTCCGATGCGATTCGCAGCTCGATGCAGCACCAATGATACGATACAGTAAAGATAAAAATGAAGCAGCTACCGATTCGATACGATGCTCCGCTATTAAGAAGTAGTTCGATACGATTCCAATTAAATTCAACACAATGTGATTTAATGTGATATATGACGCAATGGCAAAAAATCGGATGTTCTGCAATTCAATAAGGTATAAATAGTTTAATACTTCAGTACTTTTATTTCTTTGGTTCAGACCAACAGTAAATAATGCCGTCTGATACACGCATGACCCCTTCGACACACACACGCCTTTGTAGTGCAAGCCAAAAGAAAACAATGTAATAAATAAAACCTGATGTTCTTTTCTTGTTCTGAAGTTACAGCTCTGCCTCTGCCATGTTAATCTGTATTCTATGTGACTCTCAGGACACGGCTCGGTCTCCGTAGTGTTGTAATACATCGTATTCACGTAGCAGCAGCGGTGCTGAGAGAACGCGCTCGAGTAGTGACACTACTTATAATTAGATATAAACAAATCACTTTTCACAGAAGCAAATATGTTGAAACAAATACTTACTTTTTAAAATCAGTGCAATCTGATCATCCCTGCTATATATATATACACACACACACACACACACACACACACACACACACACACACACACACACACACAATTGTATGAACATCTATCTATCTATCTATCTATCTATCTATCTATCTATCTATCTATCTATCTATCTATCTATCTATCTATCTATCTATCTATCTATCTATCTATCTATCTATCTATCCATCTATCCATCTATCTATCCATCTATCCATACAGTGCAGACCAAAAGTTTGGACACACCTTCTCATTCAAAGAGTCTTCTTTATTTTCATGACTATGAAAATTGTAGAGTCACACTGAAGGCATCAAGGGCTATTTGACCAAGAAGGAGAGTGATGAGGTGCTGTGCCAGATGACCTGGCCTCCACAGTCACCGGACCTGAACCCAATCGAGATGGTTTAGGGGTGAGCTGGACCGCAGAGTGAAGGCAAAAGGGCCAACAAGTGCCAAGCATCTCTCGGGGAACTCCTTCAAGACTGTTGGAAGACCATTTCAGGTGACTACTTCTTGAAGCTCATCAAGAGAATGCCAAGAGTGTGCAAAGCAGTAATCAAAGCAAAAGGTGGCTACTTTGAAGAACCTACAATATGACATTTTTCAGTTGTTTCACACTTTTTTGTTATGTATATAATTCCATATATAATTCCACATGTGTTCATTCATAGTTTTGATGCCTTCAGTGTGAAACTTTTTGTCTGTACTGTACATGCATGATATTTATGTTCATTTCTTAACCTCATTGTTCTGCTTTTATGGAGAATTTGTGTGGTGTAAGGGTCCTCTCACTGTGTGTGTGTGTGTGTGTGTGTGTTACAATAGAAAACACTCAGGTCTGAGGTGCAGGAGTTTGGAACGCTGAACGATATCCATTATTCCTAAATGCAGAATGGGATGTTCAAAACCAAGCTGCCACTCCAGGGCCCCTAAGCAAGGCCCTTAATCCCAGACTTGCTCATTTGTAGGAATGAGATAAATACAAATGTACTGTAAATGTCAAAAAGAACAAACCTACCATAATCTAATGCCGAGGTGTCCACAAACTTATGTATATAATATAATATTTATATAATGTAATATAATAATAATATAATGTATATAATGTATATGGAAGCATGTGAAGCAATAGAACACACTATATTATATGTTTTTGGATAAACACTCAGACATTATTCTGGGGGATTTGGAGCTCATCTGTCTCAGCATCACATTTAAATTTAGTTTTCCGAAAGTTTTCAAAGCTCAAAATTCAATTTTTTTCGACTAATATTTTCCTGTTTTTTTTTTTTTCTTTTGTCTTTATGCAGTTTAATGACGCACATCCTTTTCTTCTCGGCCGTGCTCGTCCCTGCTGTTCCCTTTTTGTTGCTTCTTTGAAGATTTGTCTTTAATCACATTTAGCAGACGGGTCATTTCCTGATTCTCTGATTCTCATTCCATATTTTCCATTCTTACTGCCCCCCCCCCCCCCACACACACACACCTCTCAGTTTCTGTCTCTTCGTGTACTTCTTTTTTTCTCTGACAAAAATCCCTTTATCTGCACTACTGAACAAATCTCCGATTTCCTCCACATCCTGCTCTCGACGTAAATATTAATTTCATGCCTTTCAATTTCAATATGCGAGCCTTTTTTTCTCCAGGTTCGGCCCGCGCCATTTCAGCGGGATGGGTTTCAGATGTTTATGCAGAGAAGTCATTAGATTCGCCTCTACCGCAAACACTGCTGTTAATTTCAGGAAAACGGCGTCTGGTGTTTTAATTTTTTGAGAAGGTGAAAAGAGGAGACGAGGTCTGACGGGGACACGGAGCAACATCGAGAGATTGGCAGATGTTTTACTGTTTCCTTTTCTCTCTTTTTTTTAACCTTATCATCTTTTTCTTTATGATTCATGTGATCTTGACAGGAAGTCAGGAAAAAATAACTGGAATAAGTCCCATTGTTTGGATATTAAAAAATTATTATTTTTTTTTACATTATTATGTTTTACTGTCCATACTATTGATATGTGCTCCTTTTTTAAACATCTCATTCCACATTTAGTACCAATTACTGTTATAATAACCTCCACTCCTCTGAGAAGATGTTTAACTAGATTTCGTGGAGATTTGTGGGTGAGGTGAGGAGGCCTGGGGTGCAGACAGCGTTCACATTCATCCCAAAGTTGTTCAATTGCGTTGGAGCTCTATACCAGGAGATCTTCTATACATTCCATCCCAAAAGAAAAAAGCTCATTCTTTACACATGTAACATGTACTGAAACTCTTTCTTCACATATCCCAGTAATGTTAGGAAACTGGGGTCAGACATGAGCACAGAGGGTTAAGGGCCTTGCTCAAGGGCCCCAAGAGTGGCAGCATGGCGTTAACAAGGCTTGAACCCTCTCCAACCTTCAGATCAGTAACCCAGCACCTTAAACACTAATCTCCCATTTCCCTATGGTGTAATGTACCTTCACAGTCACATGACATATCATCCTTACAGGAGCATGGAGTCACTTAGTAACTGAACTGTGAGAAAAATCTAGTTTTTTTTTTTTCTAGAAAGAACGACTCGTCTGCGACGCTACCCTGGATTATTTTATTATTGGACTTCCTGCGGTTACACCCTGCCGCCATTTCTCTGCCTTCTGTTACTGGCAAAATAAAACTCTTGCAAACTCTATATCCCTGGATAAAACCTTGTGTGTGAACTCGTTTGTAGATCTTTTTTTGCCGCTGTGTGAAAGATAGAGTGAAAAAGAGAGAGAGAGATAAAGAGGAAGAAAGAGAGAGAGAGAGAATCCTCCACGGCTTTAGAAGGATAATTAGCAAAGAGGCTATAGACGTATGTTCAGTCCCGATGTTTCGGCTGCACTCAAACAGGAGTTAAACCGCTGGGACTCCGGCAGCACCAAGACCTTTTTGCTTTTTCTTCTTAGCCACACACTTTATCCTGCTTTCTCCCACACACACACACACACACACACACACACACACACACACACACACACACACACACACACACACATCATTTGCTAGATCTCAGAGGCCTAATTAGCTTTAGCATGTGGCTGTGGTGAGTTGTACGATTCTCGAGTCTGCCTTATATTTTGTTTAAGCGTTTGATCCTGGGACGTTTTTGATTTTCGAGAGACTTTCTGAGCCGCCTGTCTGAGGGTGTGTGTGTGTGTGTGTAGTTGTTGTAGTAGTAGTAGTATATGTAGAGGGTGTAAAATCCTAATTCAAACCTTTTAAGACCTCAGATTATTTGCTAACGCAAGTTTGTTGAAATGGTCAAATTTTTAATAGCGAAAAAAAGAAACAGCCTTTAGGGGGCAGTAGAAACATGTCCAAAGAAATATGGAAAAGTGATTGACAGAATTGCGTGTTATTCGTTCACACACACACACACACACACACACACACACACACACACACACACACACACACACACACACACACACACAATATCACTTTCCTACATGCGGCATTTAACCCATTTGGATGGAATTTTATCCAGTGTGAGAAAACGTTTTGACTCAATCAAAAACCTGCAATGTGGTTTGAGTTGCAGCATTCTTTTTTTTTGACGTGAACTGATACACTGAACCAAAGCACAGAGCTGTTGAGCTGCAGGAAAGCTTTCAGGTTGATGGACATAAACCCTCTTTCCCATCAATTCAATTCATTTTTAATTGTAGAGCGCTTTTAACAATAGACGTTGCCTCAAAGCAGCTTTACAGAGATATAGAGGTTATAAAGTTATATAAAAGAATGTATAAGTTTAGTGTGTATAAGTTTATTTCATGATCATTTTAAGTTGATCCTAAAGGAGCCAGTGGTGACTGTGGAAAGAAAAAACCTTTGAAGGAAGAAACCTTGAGAGGAACCCATTCTACAGGTCCAACAATGATGGAACTGGAATGAATGGACATTCGGTGATGAGGACAGGTTTCCCTTTTAAATCTGGTTCCTGGTCAAGGTTTCTTCCTCATGCCATCTCATTAGGAACAAACTTATAGGCAATAAACCTATACATTCTTTAATACAACTTTATAACCACTTTCTCTGTAAAGCTGCGTTAAGAATGTTAAATGCTCTACAAATAAAAATGAATTGAACACATCCTCATCACCGAATGTCCGTCATAGTTGAGGAGTTCTGTTGTGGATGCCTATATGCAGAACTCTTCATGCAAAACCGAAGTCCTGAGGCAATGTAGCAGACTGTTGATATTAATTACAGTCCAAATCCGTCTTTAAAGTTCTTGAGTTGCTCATGAATGAGTTGCTCATGGATCATTAATGACGTTGAGGTGGAATCATCCTCACACAAAGTGGTCTCCAATTGAAAAGAACTCGATCCAGAGGGATGAATCAGACAGATCTGAAGAGAAGAAAAGTACAGGATGACTGGTCACTGGTACCTCAGGAGCATGTTTAACTCCACAGAAATGGTGAAAGAGAGAGAGAGGGAAAAAAAGAGAAAAGTCAAGGGGTGATAGAGAGAGAAAAATAAGGATTGTTAAGCATTCTCATTGTTTCATAAATGTTTAAAGACACTGTACTGTGTGTTTAGGGTACATCAGCCACTGCACCACCAACATAGTGCATCATCTTCTACTCTGTCAGCTTTGGAGTCCAGAAGCATCAGTTAAGAATCATCTTTTTTCAATTGCTCCTGTTAGGGGACTTCACAGCAGATCATCTGTCTCTATATCACTCTGTTCTCTGCATCTGTCTCTTTCAAACCAACCACCTGCATGTTCTCCTCCACCACCTCCATGGCCTTCTTCTTTACCTCCATCCTCAGCATTCTTCCACATGATTTTCCCCATGTCCCTTCAAAACATATCAATCACACCTGTATCACCTTGTCTCCTAAACATCTCACCTGCACCACGGTCCCACTAATAAATTCATTTCTAATCCCCTCCATCCTTGTAACTCTCGATGTTAATCTCAGCATCTTTAAGTCCTTCATTTTCAACCTCCTGTCTTTTACTCAAAGCCACTGTCTCTAAACAATACAGCGTAGCAGGTCTCACCACAGTCCTATAAACTTTTACCACTTAAGAAGGTTTTAAAAAGTTTAGAGATTTGTAACACGACAACAGATCAAGGCAGCACGCAGAGTCACAGGAAGCACCGACCTTCATAAGTCACTGTGCCAAAAAACATTGCCTTGTGTACATCGGGAGCTGTGCGACTGTTGCTATTCACCGAACTCACCTCAAACGTGAGTTTCTCACTGGCAACATGACATTTTTTTAAATCACCTCATAATATAATTAATTAATTAGTATCACACCCAGTACACTATTTTCTAACAATTTTAGTTGGAACTCGAAATATTAACTGCATCATCATACCTGATTTTAACTCAGAAATTGGACTCATATGTGTAAAAAGCACCTATTCTTGGAATTTGCCATTTATCGAGGTCTCATAGGGATTTCATATAAATCTGGAAACCCGAAATCGTCACCAGTAAGGCAAAAAAACTAAAAAAGTTAAACAAGCTGATTTTCTGACCGACGTCTCGGCTCAGGGTTTCGGTCCTGTGATAAGCACGTATTTTGAATTGTTTTGAATTGTGCACTTTCAAGGATGCAGAGTTTTAAATAAGAACGTCTGAGCCTGAGGACCAGCGTTCTGTATGAACAGAGAGTTAATTAGAAAACACCGAGCTGCTTATTTGCGAGATGTTTATGCTGGAGCCTCTTGAGCCTCAGGGTTAGCATGGAGCATTCCCCTGTCTCTCTCTCACACACACACACACACGAGAAATCTTTGAGTGGCTGAGAGTGCAGTTTAAATTCTAAGGATGAGCCTGATGTGTCGAACACATGCTGTATATATAGAGGAGTTCAACACATTTGCTCTGGTAGTAATAAATTATATTTATTACAGCATTGTCATGGGGATGTTGACTTCCTGCTTCTCGTTTTTCCTCACTAAACATCTCTCTCCTAATGTCGTTCTGCATCATGAGTGTTTATCAGTTTCATTACTCATGTCGCTTTATGATGTTAAATGGAGGCATGCTGACAGACAGACAGACAAACAAACAGACCGACAGACAAATAGACAGAGGCTCATGTTAACACAGAGAGATACAGACAGAGGTCCATGTTAGCTGACAGACAGACAGAGGTCCATGCTGCCAAACAGAGAGACATTCAGAGGTCCATGCTGACAGACAGAGAGAGAGAGAGACAGACAGACAGACAGACAGAAAGACAAGGGGCCATGCTGACAGACAGACAGACTGACTATGAGAGAGGCATGCTGATAGACAAACAATGAGAAAGACATAAAGGCATGCTGACAGACAGACAGACAAAAATACAGACAGAGAGGCATGATAACAGACAGACAGACAGACAGACAGACAAACCAAGAAACATGCTGAAAGACACACAAACAGACAGACAGACAGATAAATAGACATGCAGACATACAGACAGAAAGGCATGCTGAAAGACATACTAAAAGACAGACAGACAGAGAGACATGCTGAAAGACAGACAGACATGCTGAAAGACAGACAGGCAGAGAGACATGCTGAAAGACAGACAGACATGCTGAAAGACAGACAAACAGAGAGACATGCTGAAAGACAGACAGACATGCTGAAAGACAGACAGACAGAGAGACATGCTGACATACAGACAGACATGCTGAAAGACACACAGACAGAGAGACAGACAAAGAGGCATGCTGACATACAGACAGACATGCTGAAAGACACACAGACAGAGAGACAGACAAAGAGGCATGCTGAAAGACAGACAGACATGCTGAAAGACAGACAGACTAAGAGACATGCTGACAGACAGACAGATTAGCAGACAGACAGACAATTTGCATCAGCAAATTAAAAATCACTAGACGAAATCTACAGTGGTGTTAAACAAAATGTTCAGTGTTTGAGATCATGAATATTCAACAATCAGCACAAGAAACATGACCCAAATCACAGGATATGAACGAGACGACGTGCACACGCTCGGTGCAATATATCTTTATAGTCACATATATGTATATATTATTTATGATGCACGTGTATGAAACGAAATGAACCCTGAAGATATCGACCGAGTCGTGAATTTCGCACCGTTTCCCTGCATTGCTCACAGCAATAAATAATTCTGATTAGCCTGGAGTGCTATGCTCCGAATGTGACTTCCTATTTTATACCCACACCAATCGATAGAAATGAAGAGTAATTGAACTGAACATAATCCCCGGCACTGACTTAACACACGCAGCGTTCATTTGTGTAGACTTCGAGTTTTAATTTAATGCTGGGGATTTTTTTTAGCTGTCCTATTATGCTCTTAATCATTAACTGGCTCAATCCCTCGGGCTTTTCTAATAGCGTTGCTGTAAAACACTAATCTTACAACACAGTGAGCTTCTCGTTGATTTCTCACTTCTTTTCCGCAGTAATGAAGATATCACAAATGTATTAATGATGTTTATAATATTCTCTTGTAACTTTTCCTCGCAAAAGCACACACACTGCACTCTTTATTTGCCATAACGCTCATTCATTTTGTTTTAATGGTAAAGCAGCAATTAAAAGCCACTCCTGTTAAACGCACAGGGAGACGTTTAGCCACAACAGCTAGTTCTGTTCACTTAAACCAAACAAACACTCCACGGACACACGGGCCGTAAACAAGCTCATAAATTATTCAGGGGAAATAAATCACAGATAAACGAGGTGAGTGAATGCAAGGATAATTTACAGTAGTGCAGACGGATGGTGAAGTTATAAAGAGACAAAATGAGAACTAGGCAGTTAAACAAATATAAAGAAATACTGTATCTAGAATGAGCCATCAAATGTCAGAAAGACAGACTGAGAGTATCTACAGATAGACAAAGAAACAGTTTTTAGGATAAAGCTTTAACTCTTCTGAGCAGACAGTAACCATCTAGTAAAAACTTTTACTATTCTCAAGAGACAGGCTTATGGACACGCAGACACTATCTACTATAAAGCTTCAACTCTTCCCGACAGACAGACAGAATGACAGTCTAGTGTAAAGCTTTAATCCATCTAGACAGACGATTTCTAGTATAAATCGTCAACTTTCCCCAAAAAAATGACAGACAGACAGACAGACAGACAGACAGACAGTATCTATTGTAAAATTTCAACTCTTCTAGACAGGCAGAGTAAGAAGCAGACAGACAGTATTGAGTATAAAGCGTTAACTTTCCCAGAAAAAAAAGACACCAACAGACAGAATCTTGTATAAAGCTTTAATTTGTCTAGACAGACAGATTGATATACAGACACAGACAGTATCAAGTTTTAAATTTCATAGACAGACAGACAGACTGACAGACAGACAGACAGACAGACAGACAGACAGACAGGAGCTAATAAAACGCAGCAACCCTTCTAGACAGACAAAAAAAAGAAGATAGAAACTGCAATACAATACAAAATACAAAGAGGTATTTAGGACAGAGCTTTCCTAGACAGACAGACAGACAGACAGACAGAAGCTAGTTTAGAACATTTAATTTAACTAAATTGAGAGGGATCGGTGGATGAATGGAGCGATAGATGGTATCTAGGAAAAAACTTTAATAGATTAACAGACAGAAAGACAGACAGAACCTAGAATAAGGCCAGAGACAGACAGATGTGCCACAGACAAACTAACAGACTGGCAGACAGGCACACCAATGGACAGAACGACAGACAGAACAGCCAGAGAAAGACAGGCATGCACACAGACAGAGAGACAGACATGCTGACAGTCTAAAATGTCAATAGATGGACAGACAGAAAGGCTGATATACAGACACAGACACAGACATGTCATACGCAGAATGAAACAGACAGATATGGGGACAGATCGATATACATGCAATCAGCAAATCAAAGAGAGAGACGTGCTGACATGCAGAAAGTTTGTCACAAACAGAGAGACGACCCAATAAAGGATAGCCATACAGCTAGATTTGCTGACAAACAGAAAACAACAACGATATCCAGACAGAGAAACAGATAGATAGATAATGAGACAGAAAAACAGATAGACAGGCAGATCGATAGACAAACAACTAAACAAATCAATAGACAGACAGAGACAGAAAGACAGATGCTAAATAATCGGGTTGATTGTGAGACAGAGCGAGATGTGGACAGACGAGACATTTTCTTTGTGTAAATGATTATAAAGACTATTGGTACTTCAGGATCTGCTGCAATATTTTTTACTCCTGTAAAGTGTGTAATGTATTAAACACGTCTAGGAGCTGAGTCAGTTCCTGAGCAGAAGCAGATAACGATAACTCACACAGTAACGTCCAGCTGTTGTACAAACTGTATAAACTCTACCACTTTCAGGCCATGCTTTTCACTCCTAGACCTTCAGTGGTGTCCTTCCTGAATCCATCCACCTCTTAATACAATCATTATGACACAACGGCAATAGAAGCCGTCAATATTATAGAGAAGCCCAGTAGAACAGAGCGCTGCATCACACACAGGAATCTCATACAGTGACAACAAATGTTTAACTAAAGCAAGAAACCCAATTAACACAATTCAACACATCATTTTTAGCAGAAGCATCGATATCAACCTCATAAAATGACCCTGGGTTTTCCCTGCTTTGGTTGTGTGCATTACAGCTTTCCTGGGGATTTAAATGAAGGCAAATTGTGTTTTCGTGCAAATTCTACAGGGTAAAAAGTATAAATGATTCATAGTATAGCTTAACAACTGTTTTAGCAGCACAATCTCACCCCACAGCGTCACATATCGACGCTGTGGATGTTGCGTCGGACGGCGTCCACATCCGACGCCGAGGGTACCCCCTTCGCGTCGCTTTTCAACGTAGAGAGACGGTACCTCCCTTCGCCTCGCTTTTCGACGCAGATGGTTGTGAGCCCGTGTGCTACACTTTTCAACGCAGATCGCTGTCCTATACACTGAATAAAGTATTATCTATCATAATAAGTGTACAGGAATAATTTTTAAATTTCGAAAAATCCTGAAGATGTCCGTAGCCCTAACCCTAACCCTAACCCAAACCCTAACCCGAACCCTAACCCTAACCCAAACCCTAACCGTAACCCGCAAATGGGGTCCCGTCCATCTGCGTCAAAAAGCAAAGCGAAGGGTTTCCTGTCCCTCTACGTCGAAAAGCGACGCGAAGGGGGTACCCTCGGCGTCGGATGTGTACGCCGTCCGACGCAACATCCACAGCGTCGATATGTGACAATGTGGGGTGAGACTGTGTTGGTTTTAGCCACACTTTCCTAATGATGTCCAGCTTTTCTTGAAAAATCTCCTTCCAAGTGTATCTCAAATAAAAAATTCTTTGTCACATACACATTCATACAGAGTATGACATATAGTGAAATGCTTTTTTGACTGTCTGACTTATAAACATGGAAAGAAATACAATATAAAGATTAAAATATACACATACAATAAAAACATGCACCTACAATATGGCTTAAATAAAGAGTAGTGCAGTGGCGGCCCATCAAAATCAATGACTTATGTTTCAAAAATATTTTGTCCATAAATATGTATTAAATTATCCCCAATAATCCATTCTGCAACCAAATCACTTTCTTCTGCTCCGTCATTCACTGTGGAATAAAAACAACAAATATATTTTAATTTGTGCATTTGGCTACAGGTTTGTGAGCACTGATTACTGCGCTCTCTGACCATCCAATCACTGGAAATAAAAATGCAGACGGTATTAGAAGCCTGCTAGATGACCCTGGTGTTGCCAAATCACAGTCGGAATGGGCTTATGATAAAAACACAAAAAAGCTCTACAGTGTCTATGTCAGGGTTCCACCAGCCACACCTTCACCTATCACTCCAAGCAGCTCTCCCACTTACTAATCAGCTACACCTGGCCCTCATCAGTTCCCATGCTGCATAACCCCTGTTCCTCCACCAGCTCATTGTCCGTTCTACAACTTAGGCTAAGGAACACTGTCGGACTACCCAAACTACTCAGTTGGTTTATCTCTGTTCACGGGACTCTGTGTGTTTTGTTCCCATCAGTCTGATATCAGCTTTCACTAGGTTTTGTTAACCTGGAGTTTCATTGCGGTTTGCCGTTTTCTGCTTTGCCCTGTTGTTCTTCATTAAAAAACCTTGTGGATTTTACATCAGTTTTCGGCACGTTCTTTCGCCTGACAGTCTGGGAGAAACTATGAAATGAAGAGAATGGACTATTGGAAATAATTTTATACATATTCATAAACAAAAATTTATTAAAACACAAGTCAGTGATTCCCAATTCTGATGGCCTGCTACTGCAATACTCTTTATTTTAGCCATATTGTATGTGGATGCAGGTGCTAGTTCATGTTAGCAAGCATCAGTTATAGTAATGACCGTCATCAGCAAAACTTTAACCAGGATTGTCTTAACTTTATACAAATGAGATATATTTTAGAGATAACTCTAGATTACATTACAATGACTACAGCCCTGTCATACTCTTGATTCTTAAATTTTAGAACAGCACCTTGGACAGCACCACAGCTTTATTGTATCCAGCCCAACAATGGACTTTTTTTTCTTGAAGGCAAAACAGAGAGAATGAGGAGGAGCTTCAGAAGTTTAAACCAGGAAAACATCTAGCACCTAGTACTAGGACGTTCTCTTACTGGACTTACTCAGTGTCTCTTTAATAACAGCTCAACAATTTAGAGACAATCACACTGAGACTCTTTAAATCTGGACTGCTGTCAGTATCTTTGTCATATCCATAACCATTCCTTTCTGTCTAATTCTTGTATTTATATTTTATAATTTTATATAGATATTATTTTAATTGTATGCTTATTGTTATACTTTATATTTGTTATACTTTTTTAGTATTTTCTAATATATTTCAAATATATACACTAATATATTCTTTTTCTATTTACATGCTGGACAGTTGTAAAAGCATTTCACCACATGTCGTACTCTGTATGAATGTGACAACTCAAAATTATTTGATATTGTCGAAATTAATGCCTTAGTGTCGCTATAGTAACGGCTAAATCACGCAGACCTGTAGGATGAAACGGAAAAAAAAATTGTGCCGATGGAGTGACGTTTTTCTGTAATGAAACGTTTATAGACGAAGTCTCTCCAGTCTCAGTGTTTTCCTAGACATGTTTATACTTTGCGTTTTTTTGTGCTTTTGTTTAAATTGTAATTATAATTAGTGGGAAATTTGTGCGATACAAAAGGAATGAAAGTCTGCACCTTGTATTGATTATTTTCCCACAATAGCACAACCCCAGTTGTTTTTTTTTCTCATATTCGGTGCAATGTCACCTTTACAATGATGATCAGCTGTTGAAAGGGTGAAAAAGCTCCCTCATAAAGAACCTGCGATAAATAGCAGGACGTTATTAGAGGAATATTCTTCATTACGTACTGGCAAAAAAAAACCAAAAAAAAAAAACCCTCCAGGCCATAAAGCATTGCTAGATTTAATGACTTGAAGCCAAGCCAAGATTTTTTTTCCCTCCATTCCATTCTGACAATTTTCTACCAGAGGACGGCTTTAATGAACGCCGTTATTGTTCTTATGAAAAATGAAAATCCTAAAATAAGTCCCTACTGCTGCGAGAAATATGACTAAAGCACTAACAGCGCACTTGCCTTGAAGGGTCACGGGTTTATTTTCCCTCCAGGACGTTAGCATGCGGCTCACGATGAGCTTTTGCGAGATCATTTATAAATATTACATAATGACAGTGCGTAAGAGGATTACGGAATTAAAACTCCATATCGCATTAAAATCGATGAGTGCAGTTGCTCGGCATTATGCAGAAAAAAAAAAATAATAATTACGAGTCAGCTAATTAGGAAATGTCGGATTCGACACCTGGAAAGAGACACTAATTACAAATCATTAAGAGCTGACCAATAAGAAGGCTTGCCTGAATGCTAATGAAGAATCTGAGTGTTTTTTTGGCAAACGGACACATAATTCTGGATTTTTCCGAATTTTAATCTTAATATAGATTTAATTTTAATATAGAGTGCAAATATACAAAACAAGGACACAGAAAAATATCACTGACCAAGAAACAAGAGCCACAATCTGAAGAAGAATTTATGGCATTTTGGCACACAACGTTATCCAGAACAACTTACAGTTAACTCATTTATACAACCGAACAGTCGAAGGTTAAGGGCCTTGCTTAAGGGCCCAGCAGTTGCAGCATGGTGGTGCTGGGATTTGAACCGACAACCATCTAAGCAGAAGTCAACCATCTCATCCACTGGGCAACTACTTCTCAAGAACAATATGAGTGTGAGACAAAGGGTGAAACGATGTAAACATAGCGCTAAATACAAGGGCTAATTAAGGATAAACTTGAAGCAGGTGCAAAACAGTCACGTGACCTGAACCAAGAAAATGCAGTGGCTGATGGAAAACAAAGTTCTGTAGAAAGTTGTACCAAAATCATGAGGTTTTCTTTTTCCATTGACAACATGCCCACCGGTGTTCAATTATTATTATTTTTTTTAAATATATAATGACACTATTTTTCTATCCATTTATAGTTACAAACCGTTAATGAAACAAGTTAAGTTCTCACCTACGTTATTTTGACTCTCAGAATTATCCGATATGCTGGTAACCTTTCAAATGTTCACTTCCACAGGGCACCACATGATCACCAAGAAACAATTGATTCGTCTTTTTTGAGCATCTCATTTCACATTTAGTTTCCATTTGCTGCTCGACTCTTGGGAAGATGTTCCACTAGATGTTGTGGGGATTTGTGGAAATTCATTCAGACACAAGAGCATTAGTAAAGTCAGGTACTGAAGGAGGTGAGAAGGTGAGGAGGTTCCTGGGGTGCAGTCAGCGTTCACATTCATCCAAAAGGTGTTCAATAGTTTTGGAGATTTATAGCAGGAGATCTTCCACTCCAACCCATGAAAAACCGATTTTAATAGAGCTGGCTTTGTGGACAGGGGGCATTGTCATGCTGGAACAGATTTGGGTCTCCTAGTTCAAGTGAAAGGAAGAAAATCAAGCCACCACATCCAAAAGATAGAATTGTGTGCCTACAGGTTTGTGGTCCAGATTGTATACAGGCATCAGTCAGTCTGATCAAATTTCTGTGCATGTTTTTCTGTGTTAAGCACCATTACTTTTTTTTTTTTTGACTCGCACGGCATGAAGCCAGTTTACATCATGTGTGAATTTTTTGCTATTTCATCTGAGGATTTGTCAAACAGGTTATAAACAGATTTGTTTCAGTTTTACATAATTTATTCATGAATAATGAGAATAAAACTGAGCAGCGAGTTTCTGCGTTTCATAAACAGAAAGCTTTCAGCGGAAAAGAAATACAGCTTGGGGTTTATGAGCAGGAGGAACTAGTTCCTTTTTTTCTCTTTAACTCTGTTGATGAGGTTTATCAGTGTAGATGAAAGATATATAGTGTTATTTATGTATTTCAGGGTTTTTTTTTTTACTTCTTTTCAAGTGCTGGCAAATCAATCCATGTATAGACAAACGTGTACACACTTTTCTTGACCAACAAATTTAACAAAATGAAGATTTTCTTTGACCAAACAAATGTTTTACTTAATTTTCATTAAAAAAAATCCTCCTTTAGTTCGTTTCTCCACTCGTTCAGCCGAAACACTTCGCCGTGCCTCTTGTAAAACTCACCTTAGATGTTCTTCACTAGTTGGAGATTTCATTCTTGTGATGCAGTTCATCCCAGAGCAGTTCAGCAGGATTGAGGTGTGGTGACTGGGCAGGTTGTTCCATGATAAATATCACTCCAGACGTCTGTTTTCTTTCTAAATAACACTTACAGAACTCAGACGTGCTCATCATCTTCTTGTACGGTGAAGTCGGTTCCAATGAGCCGCAGTCCAGACGGAACTGCATGGTGTTGAAGTATGGAATGGGAGCCATGTTGGTTCAGGATTTCTTTCACTTTCCGGGACCTTCTCTTCTCCAAAACAATCCATTAAACATCCACCTCAATGTGTGAGTGTGGGGGTGAGGGAGTCTGATCATATCTTCTCTCATGTTCTCCATCTTACACAAGTTCTTCTGGTAGAGACAAAAATGTCCCATTTGGACTCCACAGAACTTTCATCCACTCATTCACTGTTACTCACTGTTGTTTATCTGTTACTCCCTGTTCTCAATTACACTAAAGCAGCTATAAACCTATTAACCTCACTTCCTCCCTGTCGTTCATTTTACGTCATGTTTACAAAACTCGGACCCTGGAGACTCCTCCCATAAACATTACATAATTTTTTGAAAAACGTATGTACGACTCCTTGCGAATGAGCAGTTGCTATAGAAATGATAAAGTGTCAGAACCATTGCACAGAATCTCCACAGCTGCTGTTCAATCAACATTTGCAACATTTGGTTCTTATCCAGAGTTATTTACAATGATCTCATTTATACAAATCAGTAGTTGAGGGCTAAGGGCCTTGCTTAAGGGCCCAGCATTGGCAGCTTGTTGCTGCTGGGATTTAAACCCACAGCTTCATATTAATAATCACTGGGCTCCCGAATCCTCAACACCACATATACATATATACACATTTACAGCATTTGGCAGATGCATTTATTTTTTCTCTCTTTCCTACAACTGAGCAGCTATGAGGTTAAGGGCCTTTGCTCAGGGGCCCAGCAGTGTGGCAACTTTGTGGTGCAGGGATTTTAACTCACAACCTTTAGATCCAAAAGTCCAATGCCTTAACCACTAAGTTACCACTTGCACCGCCTCAACACCTTCTGACCAATCAGGGTTGGAGATTCAGGACGTCGCTTGATGACATCACCTGCCTGCAACAAAGCTTCAGCAGACGCTGTGGAACACGACTGAAACGGCTAAACGGAAAGCGTATACAGATTTATTCTGTAAGTAAAAAGGAAAAGTGCGCACACACACACACACAGCCTCTTCTTTTTTATTTTATACCGACATGGGCTGAGAGATAAATATAACTGTATCTTGAGAAAGAGAGAGAGGAAAAAAGGGGGTAATATAAATATAGAGGTGGATACACAGACAGAGAAAGATAAAAAGAGTTATAAGGTATATAGATGAAAAAAGAAATATGATAGAAGATACATGGACAGAGGGTACATAGATGAAGAGAGAGAGAGAGAGAGAGAGAGAGAGAGAGAGAGAGAGAGAGAGAGAGAGAGAGAGACTTCAATGTAAATGATTAATGAAGGAAGTTTTTAATTATGGAAAATCAGCCTTAAAGCAACATTCTCTCTCTCTTTCTCTCTCTCCCTCTCCTTCTTTCTTTTTATGTATGTACCTCCCCTTATCTCTCTATCTATCCATATCGCTTCTATTACCCCCCCCCCCTCTGTCTCTCCACCAATCTCTTTCCCTTCCTCTCTTTTCTTTCCACACTGCTGTTGGGTTCACATGCTGCAGGTGTGTGTGTGTGTGTGTGTGTGTAAAGATTAATTAGTTTTGTAAATGATTGCCGTGATCGAGATGAAGTGTGCGTGTATGTGTGCCTGCCCGTGTGTGTGTGTGTGTGTAGGTCTGCCTGTGTGTGTGTAAGTCCCTGTGGTTTCCAAAGCTGCAAATCACAGGTTGATATTTATGCGCTCGTTCTAATACGATATGGTTATTGATGCTCCATATAAACGTGTGTAATTGATGATAAGGCAAACACACACACACACACACACACACACACACACACACATGCACCGGAGGAAGAATTTATCTGCCCCCTCCATCCCTCCTCCTTCTGCTCATTTGGACAGTGTGGATTCGGGGACGAAGCCAAAGCGATGAGTCACTGGGGTCCAGTTGAAATCGAACCCAAGGCCGATCCAAACACAACACCAATAAAAGTCCAATAAAAGGTCAGGAAGAAGCAAAACACACACCGAGATTCGTCCGTTACAGCTGTAGGTTTCCCGCTGTGCCGAAAACACACAGACAATTGGCGGCGTTAAGTCCACACTTTTATCTCTTCCCCGTTCTGCTGAGCACGTTAAGGTCGGCCTGAAAGGCTCCTGTGAAGCTCCTACATCATCACGCCTTCCTTTCCCTAAATGTCAAAGCCATCTGTCCTTCTCATCGATGCTGTTTTCATTTTATTCTCCCCCAGTTCCAGACAGAATTGCTTTTATTTCTCATCTAGGCACTCATACAGAGCAGGAGGTGAGAGCTTCAGATGTTGAAGACCTTTAAAAACCATGAGCTCACTCACAAAACTGGGACACCTGACTTTCCAAGCCATATGTATTTCTAAGAGGCACACAATTGTATAGGTCGTCTTTGGATGCTGTAGAATGACAGAGTGCACAAAGCCAGCTCCATGAAGATCTGCTTTACAGAGGGTTGGAGTCCAAGATCTCCTGCTATAGAGCTCCAACCCCATTAAACACCTTTTGAGATGAATCAATTCCATGAAGATATGATGTATCTGGGTTAAAGGTTTGTGGAAACACATCCTGTAGTGTTTTACACTGCAATCAGCCAATGTTTACAATCCTATACAATTACAAACAACATGCCATACTTTCTCTCCACTTATAGCTACATTAAAATGACACAATTATTGAGACATCTGATTTTTCCAGCCATATGTGGTTCTATCCCACAGCTGGAGGCACACAACTGTATAGGATTTTATTGGATCAATTTCCCCTTCACTTGAACTAAGAGACCTGAACCTGTCCAGCATGACAATGTCCCTGTGCACGAAGCCATGGGATTACATGGGGTTGGAAGATTTAGAAGATCGTCCACCATTCGCAATTGATGATGAATGTGAACACTGACTGCACCCCAGGGCTCTTCACCTACATCAGTATGTGACTTTACTAACACCCTCCTGGCTGAATGAGTCTCAATAAAATCTAGTGGAACATCTTCCGAGAACAATGGAGCTTATACGAGTGAATGGGAGCAAAATGTAGAGTGGAAAGTTCATAAAGCACATACCAAATCTTATAAACATCTATGTTGAGGTGTCCACAAACTTATATAGTGTGTATAGTTTTAGGACTTTAGATCAGAAAGTGATGAGTTCAAATACCAGCCTCTCCAACTGTTCTGCTTAAACACCCATATTTCCCTCCATACTCATTTACTTCTCTCCAAACATCGTTCCTTCCAAACTCCTAAACCTAATTACTTCCTCATAAACCTTCTTCCAAACTTCTAAACCTCCTTACTTCCTTCCAAACTCCCAAACCTCCTTACTTCCTTCCAAACTCCCAAACCTCATTACTTCCCCTTAAACCTCATTACTTCCCCCCTAAACCTCATTACTTCCCCCTAAACCTCATTACTTCCCCTTACAGGGAGTGCAGAATTATTAGGCAAGTTGTATTTTTGAGGATTAATTTCATTTGAGGATTTAATTTGAACAACAACCATGTTCTCAATGAACACAAAAAACTTATTAATATCAAAGCTGAATATTTCTGGAAGTAGTTTTTAGTTTTAGCTATTTTAGGGGGGATATCTGTGTGTGCAGGTGACTATTACTGTGCATAATTATTAGGCAACTTAACAAAAAACAAATTTATACCCATTTCAATTATTTATTTTTACCAGTGAAACCAATATAACATCTCAACATTCACAAATATACATTTCTGACATTCAAAAACCAAACAAAAACAAATCAGTGACCAATATAGCCACCTTTCTTTGCAAGGACACTCAAAAGCCTGCCATCCATGGATTCTGTCAGTGTTTTGATCTGTTCACCATCAACATTGCGTGCAGCAGCAACCACAGCCTCCCAGACACTGTTCAGAGAGGTGTACTGTTTTCCCTCCTTGTAAATCGCACATTTGATGATGGACCACAGGTTCTCAATGGGGTTCAGATCAGATGAACAAGGAGGCCATATCATTCGATTTTCTTCTTTTATACCCTTTCTTGCCAGCCACGCTGTGGAGTACTTGGACGTGTGTGATGGAGCATTGTCCTGCATGAAAATCATGTTTTTCTTGAAGGATGCAGACTTCTTCCTGTACCACTGCTTGAAGAAGGTGTCTTCCAGAAACTGGCAGTAGGACTGGGAGTTCAGCTTGACTCCATCCTCAACCCGAAAAGGCCCACAAGCTCATCTTTGATGATACCAGCCAAACCAGTACTCCACTCCACCTTGCTGGCGTCTGAGTCGGACTGGAGCTCTCTGCCCTTTACCAATCCAGCCACGGGCCCATCCATCTGGCCCATCAAGACTCATTCTCATTTCATCAGTCCATAAAACCTTAGAAAAATCAGTCTTGAGATATTTCTTGGCCCAGTCTTGACGTTTCAGCTTGTGTGTCTTGTTCAGTGGTGGTCGACTTTCTGCCTTTCTTACCTTGGCCATGTCTCTGAGTATTGCACACCTTGTGCTTTTGGGCACTCCAGTGATGTTGCAGCTCTGAAATATGGCCAAACTGGTGGCAAGTGGCATCTTGGCAGCTGCACGCTTGACTTTTCTCAGTTCACGGGTAGTTATTTTGCGCCTTGGTTTTTCCACACGCTTCTTGCGACCCTGTTGACTATTTTGAATGAAACGCTTGATTGTTCGATGATCACGCTTCAGAAGCTTGGCTATTTTAAGACTGCTGCATCCCTCTGCAATATATCTCACTATTTTTGACTTTTCTGAGCCTGTCAAGTCCTTCTTTTGACCCATTTTGCCAAAGGAAAGGAAGTTGCCTAATAATTATGCACACCTGATATAGGGTGTTGATGTCATTAGACCACACCCCTTCTCATTACAGAGATGCACATCACCTAATATGCTTAATTGGTAGTAGGCTTTCCAGCCTATACAGCTTGGAGTAAGACAACATGCATAACGAGGATGATGTGGTCAAAATACTCATTTGCCTAATAATTCTGCACTCCCTGTAAACCCCATTACTTCCCCCTAAACCTCATTACTTCCCCCTAAACCTCATTACTTCCTCCTAAACCTCATTACTTCCTTCCAAACTCTCAAACCTCATTACTTCCTCCAAACTCCTAACCTCATTACTTCCCCTAAACCTCATTACTTCCTCCTAAACCTCATTACTTCCTCCTAAACCTCATTACTTCCTTCCAACTCCAAACCTCATTACTTCCCCCTCCTAAACCTCATTACTTCCCCCCTCCTCCAAACCTCATTACCCTCTCCCCCCCCCCCCTCATTACTTTCTTCTCAAACTCCTTAAACCTCATTACTTCCTTCCAACTCCCAAACCTCATTACTTCCTCCACATTACTTCCTCCAACTCCCAAACCTCATTACTTCCTCCTAAACCTCATTACTTCCTCCTAAACCTCATTACTTCCCCTTAAACCTCATTACTTCCCCCTAAACCTCATTACTTCCCCCTAAACCTCATTACTTCCTCCTAAACCTCATTACTTCCTTCCAAACTCTCAAACCTCATTACTTCCTTCCAAACTCCTAAACCTCATTACTTCCCCCTAAACCTCATTACTTCCTCCTAAACCTCATTACTTCCTCCTAAACCTCATTACTTCCTTCCAACCTCCCAAACCTCATTACTTCCCCCTAAACCTCATTACTTCCTCCTAAACCTCATTACTTCCTCCTAAACCTCATTACTTCCTTCCAAACTCCCAAACCTCATTACTTCCCCCTAAACCTCATTACTTCCCCCTAAACCTCATTACTTCCTCCTAAACCTCATTACTTCCTTCCAAACTCCCAAACCTCATTACTTCCTTCCAAACTCCCAAACCTCATTACTTCCCCCTAAACCTCATTACTTCCCCCTAAACCTCATTACTTCCTCCTAAACCTCATTACTTCCTTCCAAACTCCCAAACCTCATTACTTCCTCCTAAACCTCATTACTTCCTCCTAAACCTCATTACTTCCTCCTAAACCTCATTACTTCCCCCTAAACCTCATTACTTCCCCCTAAACCTCATTACTTCCTTCCAAACTCCTAAACCTCCTTACTTCCTTCTAAACTCACAAACTTGCTTAAGAACTTTTACATCCTTTTGAACATCCTTAAACACCGTTATACTTCCTCCCAAACATCTTTAAATCCTTCTAAACATTCTCACGTTCTACCAGCCTTCTTTAATTCCTTCTACACTTTCTTACGTTCTTCTAAACCTCCTAATGTACTTTTAAACATTCTTACATCCTTCTGAAATTCATCACTTCCACACAAATTTCTTTACTTCCTTCTAAACTTCATTGTCTTTCCAAACTCACCAACTTCCTTCCAAACTTATTAGAAAGTGATGAGTTCAAATCCCAGCCACTCCACTGTCAATGCTGGGCCCATGAGCAGGCCCTTAACCACCTGGTTGTACGAATAATATGTATTTGATGTTTTGGACCAAACTTTTAAATAATATTTACAATTATTACAATTGAATTAAAAGGCAAAATAAATAAATGGTGAAGATTAAGAACTAAAATTTGAATAATAATAATAATAAAATAATATGTATCATTAAAAGAAGTGTCACAGGTCAGAGAAGGTCTGTGAAGCAGTCAGTACTGAGACTTGAACCTACAGCCTTCTGGGACTCGGGGTAAAATATATTCTAAACGTTATTAAAACATTCACATCCAGACTATACAACAGTTTTTTTTCTCTCAAGCCAACAGGTTCCTCAACACACAGAACCGAACTGTACACACACACACACACACACACACACACACACACACACACACACACACACACACACACACCTGTGTGTTACTGAACTCGACTGTTGCTACTGCTGTTTTTTTGCACAAGATTGTGTTTATATTTACAAGTACACTTTTGTACAACATTCTCTCTTTTGCACATTGTACTGTAGAACACATTATACACAGGAGGTTTACTGGTCGCCACAATTTTGTGTTTTGTTTATTTGTCCTACACTGTCCTGTGTTGTCTGTTTACACTGTCTTTTGTCTGCACTGTTTGCACTCGGTTGCACACGATGCGCTTTATGTGGCGAGGACTTTTACTTTAGTCCTGAACTCTGTGTTCTGTCTGGAGCTCTGTGCTGTTTTATGTAGCACCAGGGTTCTGGAGAAATGTCTCATTTCACTGTGTACTGCATCAGTTATATAGGGTTGAAATGACAATAAAAGCTTCTTGACTTGACTTGATTATAATACAGGGTTTAGCAGTCAGGCACTCGTCTCACTATGAGTCAGTCATCACAGATGAAAGAAAGCAGAATTCTGAATTGTAGAACGTTTTATAAGCCGTCCCGCTCCTCAGAATCCCGTTCAAACGATTATTACTGGGTCGTCCTGAACGCTGCCAATTTTTCTAATTGACTTAAAAAGGCTGAGTCGAATATTCCTGCAAGATGAAACGTATGCATATGTGTGAAGCTTCTAATTGTATGCTTAATTAAAGAGCTTTATTTTGTTTTCTTCTCAGAAGTGAAATCAAGGCATTTGGCACAACGCTTCGTTCTTGCCCGTATGTCCCAGTTCTTCATGCAGTTGGATTCGTTTTCTTTAAGATGATTGTTTATTTTTTTCAAAACCGAGATGATGAGATGTGTGTTTTGAGTTTTTCATCACATCTAAAAAGGAGTATGTTTAAGTGCATTTTAATCCTAAACTGAATATTAACCTGAATATTACAACTATCCAACTGATTCATTAAGTCTTTGTCGTTCTTTATTATTCAATCACTTATTTCCTCATCTCTCTTTCTCCATGACTTCATCGTGTACACACTTGCTCTTCTAACTCTTAAAACCTTCTTAACTTTTTTATTTCCCCATACCTCCTTTCAAACTCCCAAACCTTCTTACTTCCTTCCAAACTTCCAAACCTCACTACTTCCTCCCAAATCTCATTACTTCCTTCCAAACTTCTAAACCTCATTACTTCCTCCTAAACCTCATTACTTCCTCCTAAACCTCATTACTTCCTCCTAAACCTCATTACTTCCTTCTAAACCTCATTACTTCTTTCTAAACCTCATTACTTCCTTCCAAACTTCTAAACCTCAATACTTCCTCCTAAACCTCTTTACTGACTTCCAAACTCACAAAAATTCTTCTAAACTCACAAACCTTAAGTCCTTTCGAACGTCCTTAAACACCGTTATACTTCCTCCCAAACATCTTTACATCGTTCTAATCATTCTCACTTTCTACCAGCCTTCTTTAATTCCTTCTACACCTCCTTACGTTTTTCTAAACCTCCTAATGTGCTTTTAAACATTCTTACATCCTTCTAAAATTCATCACTTCCACACAAATTTCTTTACTTTCTTCTAAACTTCATTGTCTTTCCAAACTCACCAACTTCCTTCCAAACTTAAGTCCTTACTTCCTTCTAAATGTCCTCCTCCGGACATCTTTTATCCTTACATCCTTTCAAGATTTTAAACTCTGGTACATCCCTCGAAAATGATGTCCTTCCTTCCAAACTTGTAAAATATCTTACTTTCTTCCAAACTTCCTTATTTCTTTCTTTTTTTCTAAGCTTTCTTCCAAACCTTTATTAAAACCCAAAAAGGAAAGATTGTTCACTCTAAACTGAATGTTAACCTGAATATTACCTCCATTCTTGCTTGAATCCTCACTTTCTGCCAAACTTCAAACCTCCCCTACTTCCAGGTAAACTTTCTTTCTTCCACACTTCATTTTAAACCTAAAATACAAACCCAAAAAAGGGAAAGTATTTTTTAGCACCTTTTCATCCCAATCTGAACATTAAACTAAATATTATGTCCATCCAAACAGATTCCTGCAGTGATACACACGTCACTACAGTCCTCCACCCTGACCTCTATTCGTTCTTCTCTCACCTCCACTCCTCTTTCTCCACAAGACCTCATCGTGTTTGCGTCCGGTCTCCAACGTCTGGCTTAACGCCGCGCTCCCGTCAGCCACCGCAGAGCGACCTTCGTCTCTCAGAGCGAGATGTAAAGGTACAGACGTGACCTTTGGCCTGCGCCGTTTCGAGATCGGATGTTGACAAGATCCGGCAGCCAATCAGCACCTGTGCCTGCCGCGACACAGCGAGCGCCAACGGCCAATCGCAGGGGAAGCTGCCGTCGCTAATCTCTTAATGCTTTTCCAACTTCTCCAAGGTGACCGTTTCCATTCTGGGAACTTTTTAACGTCATGTAGATGAAGCAAGCAAAATGGTGATTTATTTATTAGACACTGGTACTGTAGCATATATTCAAGTTCGGGACGTAGCGGAAATTCAACAATCAGCAGAAATTATACAAACAAAAGTTTGTGAAATCTTTAGCATAAGATTGTGTGCTTTTTAAAAATCCATTTAGTTTAGTCCCAATTACTGTTATAAAAAGCTCCATTCTTCTGGGAAGATGTTCCACTACATTGAGCCACAAGGGTGTCTGTAAAGTCAAGTACTGATGTAGGTGAGGTGAGGAGGCCTGGTCAGTGTGAAGAATTTATCCAAAAAGTGTTCAATAGGGATTAAAGCTCTAGAACAGGCCACTCAAGAGGTTCTACCCACTTCCAACCCAAGGAAAGCAGATCTTCATTTAACTGGCTTTGTGCACAGGGGGATTGTCATGCTGGAACAGATTTGGGTCTCCTAGTAAGTGAAGGGAAAGTTTTATGCTACAGCATCCAAAGACGTCCTGTACAATTGTGTGCCTCCAAGATTGTAGTAACAGTTTTGAAAAGAACCACATATGGTTGGAAAAATCAGGTGTCCCAATACTTTTGGAACAGTACAATAATGGTTCACTATTTGTGCTAAGTTTTTTTCTACCCATCAACTGAAAAATGTGCCTACATTTATAATAATAATAATAATAATAATAATAAAACAGTTTAAATGCCTATTGAATCCTCAGGATTTGATGATTTAATTAGCGCCCCCTCCTGCATGGCAGTTTCCCACCAGTAAAGCATGAGCTATGATGATGATGACACGATGGAATAGAAAATCATGGGGGTGTACGTGGTGGGTATCAGCGCTCTGATGCTTATCTACAGAGAAACATCGTGATTAATGCGCTTTCATTTTCCTCTGCTCGTTTGAAACTTTATTTTTCTTCTTATCTGCAAAGCTCATCTGCAATTTCACTCCAGCATATTTACTCTCTGCTGAATAAATAAACCCGACAAACCCCGAGAACGAGGAACCGATTTCCTGTCATGTGTCCAGGATTAAAGTTGTTTAGTGTCTGGAATTACTCTTAACTTCCTTCCTTCCACACTTCCCTTTAAAATTCCTTCCTTTCAAACTTCCTTCTAAACCTCCTTATTTATTTTAAAACCTTCTTCCAAACTTCCCACTAAATTCTTTCCTCCCAAACTTTTCTTTAAACCTCCTTCCTTTCTTACATTCTTCTAAACTTCCCAACTCTCATTCAAACCTCCTTCTAAACTGTCTTAACTTCTAACCCCTTTTTTTCCCCCAATATTTCTTACTTTGTTCATTCCAAACTTCCCTCTAAACTTTCTTTCTTCCCTCCTTCTTTCCCTTCTTACAAACCTCCTTCTAAACCTTAATTCTCCCAAACTTCCTTTAAAATTCCTTTCTCCAAACTTTTTCCCAACTTCCTGCCTAACTTTCAATCCTCCTTCCTTCTAAACTTCATTCCTTTCTCACAAGCCTCCTTTTAAACCTCCTTACTTCCTTTTCAAACCTCCTCCCTTCAGTCCTTCCTTCCATCCAAACTTCCTTTGTTTCCTTCCAAATGTCCATAATTCCTTCTTTTCAAACGTTTTCATGTGGGGAAACAATAGCTTGAGCTGATGATAGTTTGAAGTTGTTTTGTGTATGGAATTACTCTTAACTTCCTTCCTATTAAACTTCCCTTTAAACTTCCAAATAACCACCCCCCCAACACAAACGTCCCTCTCAACTTCCTTCCTACCAAACCTCTTTCTAAACCTGCTTCTTTCCGTTTTCTGAATTCCAAAATTCCTTCCTTCAAAACGTGCCAGGTTTTTTCCTTCACAAATGCACTTTCCACACCTCATTCCAACTGTCCTTCCTTCTAAACTTCTGTCCTTCCTTCCAAACATCTATACTTTCTTTTTAAATTTCCTCTTTTCCAAATGTTTTCATGTGGAGAAATTATAGCTTTCAGCTTGAATTTGGGGCTCATTTTAAAAGGCCACATTTTCCCAAATTCGGCATCAGCAGTAATTAAAACGAACACTGCGCTGATTCACGTTCGAACAGCGAAGCCAGCGGAGATCCACAGCAGATGATAATAACATCATCACATTATCGGTCTACAGCGTCTCATTTGTGTTTGAGTTACAGCAAAACTCCCCCAGAGTCTCATATCGTCGTCTCTTTATCCACCTTCATCCTCGTTTCTGTCACAGCTGTAATGAGGTGATTGGAGCCGCTTGTTATTAAGATGTAAGACTCGTGTGCTTATGCTATGCCTAATGCTATGCTAATCCTTATTCTATAACCTTATGTTCCTTTTGGGTTGAAACCCGTTTACATCGTCCTGGAAACTCAAACATCTGCCTGAAGACACGTATAGAATTCGTATGACTTGGTACTTTTTTCTAATAAGGAGACACAGATACACACAGAACATTGAAGGCAGAACCTCAGGAGGACAAATCCTATGAGTGGAAAGAGTGAAGATGTGTGAAGTGAGAGTTTTAAGACAGAAACCCATTCTGAGAACCCTTGAGGAACATTGCAGTACTCATAGAAACCTTTTTTGTCTGTGAAAAATAGCACAAGGATTTGTTGAAATATGCACAACAGAGTTTTTGGGCCTCAGAGTGCTTTATTTCGCTTATTTTTCCTGATTTTTTTGCTTCTCTTGATTTTTTTTTGGTTCTTTTTATGATATTTTTTTTAATTGGTTTTCTGGAATTTTATTTAAAAAAAAATTTGTATACTGTTTTATTTTTGGGGGGGTTCTTTAATTATTTGTTTATTTATTGGTTCTCTCGATGTTTTTTTTGGTTCTTTACTGGGTTCTCTTACTGCTTTTTTTCTCCTTTTTAGTTCTTTTTGTGTTGTTTCTTGTTGGTTCTCTTGGTGGCTTTTCTAATTTTATTACTTCTCTTGTTTTTTTGGGTGGTCTTGGGGTGTTTTTTTTTATTATTTTATTGCTTCTCTTGGTCTTTTTCATTTTCTGGGTGTTTTACTGCTCTTCAATTTGTTCTCCTGGTGTTTTGTTTCATCTCTTTTTTCAATCTTTGGATATTTATTTTGGTTTCTTTAATCAGTTTTCTAGATGTGTTTTTTTTCTTCATTTTCTGGCTTTTGTGGTTCTTTGGAGTTTTTCTTCTTGGTTCCTTTATTGGTTAGTTCTCTGGATTTTTCTTGGTTCTCTGTGTTTTATTTTCTTTTTCTTGTTAGTTCTGTGGGTGTTTTAGTTTTGTTGCTTGTTTTTTTTTTGGTTCTCTGGTTTTTTGATTTGGTTCTTCACTTTGCACCACTCACGCTGTTGTCAATAGTATAAATTTACAAGTAAAATTGTTCAAATTAAATAAGAAAGGCTTAAAACAGTTTAGTAAGTGCTTTTGCGCTCTAAATTGTATATATTACGAAGAAATATAAAACAGGTAAAAGCCTGTAAGCTTAAAGCCACTGCACTTCAGGGTCGAGAGCCGATGAGAAAATAAGATTAAATACACTTGTTAATGAGACTCATTACAGGACACAGATGCAGATCATGAGTGCTGTGGAATCGACTTCAGAAGGAAACAGGAAGTGTTTTGTTGGTTTTATGTTCATCTACAAAAATGTGTTTTACTCTTTTGAAAAAATTTACAAGTGTCATGCAAAGGAATATTTAAGCAAGAATTTTACACAATAAAAAAAAAAAGGAGAACAAAAAATATTATATAATATAAAAATATATGTTATGGTATAAATGGGAACATTTCTGATGCATGGATTGATGTTTTCTTTTCTCCAAACTAGCATGACAGCCAACATGCTAAAATACAAACTAGCATTACAGTGACTATGCTAAAACACGAACTAGTGTTACATGAAATATGCTGAAACACAAACTAGCATTATAGCGAACACAATAAAACACAAACTAGCGTTGCAGCAAACATGCTAAAAAACAAACTAGCATTACAATGAAGTTCAAATCGAATGAAATATTTCGATTTTATCAGATATTATCTCAAATTTTCTTCTCACACAACAACAAAAAGCGACACACTTGCTGAGCGCTTTATTCAAGTCATGTGACTTAAATACATTAGCTAAAGCCGGCCTGTAGATGCTGCCGAGTCTCTGTTGGGGCTTCAGGATAATGGCTTTGGGTGCACAGATAAAACCGGCGTGTAGTTCGACTCGTTCTCTTTCCCTCAGCTGGAAGATTAAAAAGAAGCCGTGGTTTATCTTACAGCCTGCTAGCGCTGCGTACCGATCTTAGCCAGTGTTTATCTCCGGTCTGGACCACGCTGCTTTTGCCCCCCACCCTAAAGACATCTAATCTCTGCCGAGCGATTCGCACGAGTTCATTAGGAGCACTTCCAGCTCGGGCAATTTAGCACCCGGGTTTCATGGAGCTGAAAATGGTGTTTTGCACGCCGCTAATTGGCTTCATTTTGCAATGCTAATTATCCACACACACACACACACACACACGCATTCAGACACATAGAAACAAATATTGATGAATCCTACATCTCGCTAGACGCTCGCTCAATGCTATCAGTCAGATTAATTCGTTTACTTGGAAAGCTAATCTGTCAAAAGGAATCTCCAGATAGCGAGCAAAAGCAAACAAATCTGATTATGCAAATGTAAGACTAAGGGGAAAAAAAAAAAAAAAAAAACAGCCCAGTCAGCATTTTCATCATGATTTGATATCTAAAATGATCTCATGAACACGGTAAACTTGTCTAATAAGACACGTCTGTTTCTATTCGGTTTAAACAAAACATTCGGACTGAATTGGATTTTCTAAATGTGTGGATACGCGCAGCGTGACTTCGCTAGTCTGGTGAATAGGATTATGCTATTAGTTCAATTACATTACATTTTTATTTCTATAGCACTTTTTTACAATTGACATTGTCTCAAAGCACTATTACAGAATGTAAGACGTGCAAACAAGCATTGCTGCAAACAGGCTAAAGCACAATTCAACATGCCAAAAAAATGGCTAAAACACTACCTAGCATTAGAGCAAACAGGCTAAACACTACTCAGCATTACAGCGAACAGGGTAAAACACATACTCTAGCAGTACAGCAAACAGGCTTAAACACACACTAACAGTACAGCAAACATGGTAAAACACACACTAGCATTACAGCAAACAGGCTAAAACACACACTAGCATTACAGCAAACAGGCTAAAACACACACTAGCATTACAGCAAACAGAGTAAAACACACACTAGCATTACAGCAAACAGGCTAAAACACAAACTAGCATTACATCAAACAGGCATAAACAATTCAATTCAATACATTTTTATTTGTATTGCGATTTTAACAATGAACATTGTCTCAAAGCAGCTTTACACAGATAATGTGGGGATAAAAATGTATAACATGTCCTTTATAAGTGTAAGTTTGTCCCTAATGAACAAGCCGGTGGCGACTGAGGTGAAGGAAAACCTCCCCGAGATGGCATAAGGAAGAAATCTTGAGAGTAACCAGACTCAAGAGGAAAACTCATCCTCATCTGGGTTGCACCGAATGTACATTTACTACAGATAAACTATAATTAGGTGTGCAGTGATGGTGATCAGATGCTAACTGTAGTCCTGAATCAGTGTAGCAGACTGTTGACATTAACTACATTCCCAATTCAAATCCTCAGAGTTCCGGTTCTTACTCCGTAATGTCATGGATCCCCAAAGCGTTGAGGAGAAACCGTCCCCTGCTGTACAGAGTGGCCTTTAATTGAAGAGGACACTGACACTTTCCAGAGGCAGGCCAGGACGAAGTGGGCAAATCCAGAGAGGAAAGGGGCAGGAACACTGGTCACTGGACCCTTAAGAGAATGTTTAACTCGACTGAGAGAGAGAGAGAGAGAGAGAGAGAGAGAGAGAGAAGAGAGGTGGGTTTAATAAGAGAAACATCTGCCCCCTGCTGGAGTCTTCATTATTTGGGGTACCAACAAATAGCCTGCACCTTTTGATCTAAGTAGGCGTGGAGGATCATACTGGTACAGAAGTTCACTCAGATACTGCGGTGTGAGAGCGTTAAGTGCTTTATACGTCAGTAGTAGCATTTTATAATCAATGTGAGATGTAATTGGGAGCAGTGTAGATGATTAAAACAGGGCTGATGTGCTCATATTTTCTAGATCTAATAGCGCTCTTGCTGCTGCATTCTGGACTAACTGAAGCTTATTTATGCACTTACTCCAACACCCAGACAGTAAAGCATTACAGTAGTCTAATCTAGATGGTACAAAAGGATGATATCATATATAACATCATATTTCTAATTTCAGCAATATTTCTAATGTGAAAGAAGACGATTCTGGTGATATTATTCACATGAGCCTCGAAGGAAAAACTAGGGTCAATAATCACATCAAGGTCTTTAACTGCTGTACACACTGGTACAGAAACACCATCCAGAGATGCTACGGAATTGGAAAGTTTACTTTTAGCTGCATGTGGTCCTAGTAAAAGTACTTCCGTCTTATCCGAGTTGAGCAAAAGGAAGTTATTAAGCATCCACTGTCTAATGTCCATTACACACTCTTCAACATTGTTAAGCTGATCTCTCTCATCTGGCTTTGCTGAAATATACAACTGTGAGTAATCAGCATAGCAATCGAAGTGAATACCATATTTATGTATAATTTCACCCAGAGGCAGCAGATATAAAGAGAAAAGCAGTGGGCCTAAGACAGATCCTTGCGGAACACCAAAATTAAACTCAGAGTGTGATAGCGATCAGTCAAATAAGCCAGCAGCCAGGAGAGAACTGTTCCCCCTTCATTTCAACAACATTCTCTAGTCTAGCAAGCAGGATAGTATGGTCAATTGTGTCAAAGGCCACATTAAAGTCTAGCAAAACAAGTAAAGAGACAAAACCCTGATCAGAGGTCAATAACAGGTCATTTAGCACTTTAACTAGCGTTGTCTCTGTGCCATGATGAGGCCCAAAGCCTGACTCACACTACTTAGCATTACAGCACACAGGCTAAAACACACACTAGCATTACAGCAAACAGGCTAAAACACACACAAGCATTACAGCAAACAGGTTAAAACACACACAAGCATTACAGCAAACAGGTTAAAACACACACAAGCATTACAGTGAACAGTCTAAAACACACACTAGCACTAGCATTACAGTGAACAATCTAATTCACACACTAGCATTACAGCGAACAGGCTAAAACACACACTAGCATTACAGCGAACAGGCTAAAACACACTAGCACTAGCATTACAGCAAACAGGATAAAACACACACTAGCATTACAGCAAACAGGCTAAAACACACACAAGCATTACAGCAAACAGGTTAAAACACACACAAGCATTACAGTGAACAGTCTAAAACACACACTAGAACTAGCATTACAGTGAACAATCTAATTCACACACTAGCATTACAGCGAACAGGCTAAAACACACTAGCACTAGCATTACAGCGAACAGGTTAAAACACACTAGCATTATAGCGAACAGGCTAAAACACACACTAGCATTACAGCGAACAGGCTAAAACACACACTAGCGTTTACAGCGAACAGGCTAAAACACACACCAGCATTACAACGAACAGGCTAAAACACACACTAGCATTTACAGCGAAAAGGCTAAAACAGTACCTAGCATTACAGCGAACAGGGTAAAACACACACTAGCATTACAGCGAACAGGCTAAAACACACACTAGCATTACAGCGAACAGGCTAAAACACACTAGCACTAGCATTACAGCAAACAGGATAAAACACACACTAGCATTACAGCAAACAGGCTAAAACACACAAGCATTACAGCAAACAGGTTAAAACACACACAAGCATTACAGTGAACAGTCTAAAACACACACTAGCACTAGCATTACAGTGAACAATCTAATTCACACACTAGCATTACAGCGAACAGGCTAAAACACACTAGCACTAGCATTACAGCGAACAGGTTAAAACACACTAGCATTATAGCGAACAGGCTAAAACACACACTAGCATTACAGCGAACAGGCTAAAACACACACCAGCATTACAACGAACAGGCTAAAACACACACTAGCGTTTACAGCGAAAAGGCTAAAACAGTACCTAGCATTACAGCGAACAGGGTAAAACACACACTAGCATTACAGCGAACAGGGTAAAACACACACCAGCATTACAACGAACAGGCTAAAACACACACTAGCGTTTACAGCGAAAAGGCTAAAACAGTACCTAGCATTACAGCGAACAGGGTAAAACACACATTAGCATAACAGCGAACAGGCTAAAACACACACTAGCATTACAGCGAACAGGGTAAAACACACACTAGCGTTACAGGGAACAGGCTAAAACACACACTAGCATTACAGCGAACAGGCTAAAACACACACTAGCATTACAGCGAACATGCTAAAACACATGCTAGCATTTACAACGAACAGGCTAAAATACAAACTAGCATTACAGCGAATATGTTAAAACAGTACCTAGCGTTACAGCGAACAGGGTAAAACACACACTAGCGTTTACAGCAAACAGGCTAAAACACACACTAGCATTACAGTGAACCAAGGCCTTAATAATTGACAGTGGGCGACCTGCATTGTTGCTGATACCCGGTTTATTGGTGCCACCGTTCCTTCCTGCAGAAATGCAGAACTCCACGGGTTTGTCACCAAATCGAGCGCTCGAGTTTTTAATAGAGTTGCGGCCTTTCACCCAGACCCTCTTCAGACTCCTGCTGCCATTTTCTCCCCAAGGATAGGGTTCTCCAGCTGGAGCTTTTCATCTCTCACCCCAACATGACCAAATTACACTCTCCTACGCCAAATAAGAGCCCTCTCTCTCTTTCTCTACTATTCCTTGACGGAAAAAAAAAAAAATTAAATAAAACAACGAATATATGAGTGAGTATATTCATATCTTGCCGGTTTGCTCCCGCTGATGCAAAACTCCCTCGTTCAGCACTTACGCTCTTCCTCGAGAGAGTACTTTAAAAACTTTTGCAATTAACTTATTTAATGCAAATTAGCACCCAGCAAAAAACTAGCGCTCTAGCATTCGTAATAAAACAGATTTTCGAACAGCTCCAACAGCGTCATGCTATAATAAGCACTTTTCTGTATGCATGTTTTGTGCACTCTTCTGGCCGCTGTATCGCTGTACGCATTTCCACTGTAGAAAAAATATCAAGTGATGATTTAAGTGCAATGATGGATTTTAGATGCAGGAAAAAAATAGAGACAAAATAAATCTTCACCAAGAGGTGGCGCTGTATAACAGCGGAGACGGATTTAAATGAGACGTTTCATCCTGTCATTTTCTCATCCCTTATTTTTGAGAGCATGAAAACGTGATCTGAGAAGTAAAGAAAGGAGGGCAAAATGGGTGGAGACCAAAAAAAAGACCAGAAGTAAGAAAACAGAGCAAGGGAAGAACGTACAAGAAGTGAAAGATGAATCTGAGAGAGAGGAGTGAAGTGTGAGAGAAAAGATAAGGGAGAGATGAAAGAGACATAAAACAGTGAGGAAGAGGATTGTGAGAAAACAAACAGGAATGCAACAGAGGGAATAGAGAGAGAAGGAAAGAAGGAAGAAAGGAAGATGACAGTGGAAAAAAGAGAGGAGGGAGAGTTGATAGATTAAGAGCAAAAAATTGAGAGGAAAGAGAGAGTTGAGAGCGCTTGAGAGATAGAGCGGGAACAGAAGGACAGAGAAAGAAGAAAGATGAGGGAAAGAGTGAAAGCGACTGAGGGAATAGGGGAAAAATGAAGGAAGAAAAGGAGGGAGGGAGATGACTGAAAAAATAGATGAGGGGAAAAAGGATAAAGAAAGAAAAGAGAGATGAGAGGAAGAGAGAAAGAGTTGAGAATGATTGAGAGAGAGAAGGAATAGAGAGACAGACAGAGGAGAGAGATAAGGGGAAACGAGAAAGAATCAAAGTGACTGACAGAAAGGAGAAGGAAGGAATGAAAGAGGGGAGATGACAGTGAAAAAAGAGATGAGGGAGGAGTTGACGTAGAGAGAAAAGTGAGATGAGAGGAAAAGAGAAAGATAGGGAGAAATGAGAGCGAGAGGGGGAGGAAACAGGGACAGACAGGAGAGAGATGATGGAAAGAGTGAAGGAGTAAGAGAGAAATGAAAAAATGAGGGAAGAGTTGGGGAATGTGAGAGAAAAGACACTGAGATGAGTTAGAGATGAAAGAGAGAGATGAGAGGAAATAGAGAGAAAGAGTTGGGAGAGAGATATAGAGAAAGAGATGAGAAGAGAGGGAACAGATAAAGAGAGTTAGAGAGAGAGATGAAAAGAAAAGAACAGAGGGATAAGAGGGATGAGCGAGATGAGAGAGAGAGATGTGAGAAATGAGTGAGACAGATGGTGAGACGAAAGCTCCAGTGAAGATGTGAAGGGGAAATCACAGCTCAGGTGTGTAATCTCCGGGGACGGCTCGGGGCTGACTGTAGGGCATGAGAGCGGCGCTCGGGCTGAACAGCAGGGGAAGTGTGTAACCTTCTGCTCACTGATTGGAGAGGGATTATGGAGGAACTCGCACACTCGGAAGAAACCATTAGTGTGATGCAGGACGGGATCCGTGATTACTGTCCAAGTAATATTGCAGAGGGGATTTGAGCTCGGGCTCTGTGACGTTTCCTTTGCTTCCTTTCTTCACCTGAACATCTGAACATATAAAACAACACTGCTAAATCCAACAGTTTTTGATATACACACTGATCAGGCATAACATTATGACAACCTGTTGATCATCAACAGCATGAACTTCTTCAGCAGGTTCGAGCTACAGGAGCTCGTCTGTTGGCCTGTCACCAGTTCACCACTGTTCTATCCTTAGAGCATTTTTGATAGATAGACCGGGAACATCCCACAAGAGCTGCAGTTTTGGAGATGCTCTGACCCAGTCGTCTAGACGTCACAATTTGGCCCTCGTCAAACTTAAAACTCGCCCATTTTCCCTGCTTCTCACTCGTCAACTTTAGGACAAAAATTTCACTTGCTTCCTAATAAATCCCACCTACTAACAGGTGCCATGATGAAGATATAATCAGTGTTTTATAAGTATTTAACAAGTACAGGTAGTCGTCGAATTACGACCTATGCAACTTATGACCATTCGACTTTACGACCACAATCACTAGCCGCGGCATACGTTATTTTTTTATCAGCTTCCGGCATCATTTCACAGTACTGTACATATAGCCTACTCTACTTACTACCAAATCGTGTTACGACCGATCTGTCGGTCCCAATCGTGGTCGTAAGTCGACGACTACCTGTAACAGGGGTTCAATTTACGTTAATTTTCAATCAGTGGCAAAATTGCAGAAAATATTTTAGGTTTCGCAAGGCAGGTAAACTTGGCCGCGTGGACTCCGCCCTCCACTCGTGAACTCGTCCGCGCATCCACATATATACTGTATAGTTTATACAGTACGGTACTGTAAATTGCTTCATTTTGTTAATTTATTTACCGTAATTTGTAAAATTATTACCAAATTACAGTATACTACCCCCTGCTGATCAGCATTCTTTAAGACTTCTGGGTAGGCCATATGGTAAAGTCTGTAGCAATAATTCCAAAATATGGTGCCTTTGAACAACAATAATTAAATATCACTCAAAATATAATAAATACTTTACAAGAAAAATGGTGTAAAAATTGCAGGGACTTCAACATACCGACTTCTGCGCCGGTTCTGGCTGCTCTTTTAATTTATTCTCCGACCTTTTACATCTCAGACAAATTAGACAAAGGAAGGTTTGTATACGCTGATATCTGGTAGTTCATCACTCGGGTCATCATCAGCGATGTTCTGTTTTTGCTGAAGTTTTGGAGAATACTTGCTGCTTTTGGACCTCATGATTTTTAAAACTTTAGGCTGCACAGTGAAAATAATAAATGAGCACACATCAACTTGTAGCTTGGTTTTTTTTTTTTTATAATATATTGTGTTTGGTCAGATAAACAGGGCAATTATAATAAAAAAAAAAAATAAAAAAAAAAACGAAATAAATTACTCGACAGCGAGTTCTTACATTCTGGTAAATAAGCTAGAATGCCACGTAGCGTTATATCAAGAAAATGCTACATAATTAAACTGTCCATTTTCTCTCGCTTGACAAGAAAGACAACAAGCCGTGACATACTTAAATATTGAAGAGGAAATTCTAAATGCTCATTACTTTACTGTTTGTGTAAAGAAAGGATTTAAGTGTCAACATAAACGTATTGATTCAGACGCAGCTTTTTGTTTATGCTAATAGCCGGAATTGATTTGCTGGAATATTAGCCGGAACTTTTCTTCTAACTGCCTCAAGTAGATCCATCACACACACATCTTTAAAAGTACAAACGTGTCACCCCGGTATTATCCTCACAGCTAATTGCTAGCACATCCTGACGCTGCTCTGGGAAAGGTTAAAGAGCTGTACACACTACATGGCGTGTTTATGGAATCCCTCATTATATCATTTCAAACCCGACGCTTATTGCCATAATATTGTCACATGCTTCGGCGCGTTTGGGAGAGCCGGAGCAAGCAAACAAGACCTTCTTCATTAAATAAAGACAAGTGCTTTCTTCATCATGCCCAGGTTCGAGTGGACGGGAGATGTGAAGTGCTGATCCCTCGAACATACGGTTAGTGAAGACTTTAAAAAGTCAAGCTTGACTTATTCGGAAGCCGTGGGCGCTAACATGATAAACGCTGCTGTGTAAAGAGAAATGAGATGATATACGTATATAATGCATAGTCTAAACATAGCAATACATCTTGCATGTCATTTTCTTATATTAAAATAAACCACAACTCGGATGACATATTCCGCTATCAGATACAAAGACTTGTGTAATACGTTAATATCGGCTTGCTAGCCGTTAATCAAACTGCAGGCTAATTTATTGATTCGTACAAACATTTACTCAAGATATTACTATCTTGAGAGACTTCTGGGTAGGGAACTGGTATCTCATTGGACTTCTGATCAAAAGGTTAGGAGTTCATATCCCAGGACTGCCTCTGTACATGTACGATGTGGTATCAAAAAGCATTGAGACTAATGATACTAACTGATGCTATTCTGATCATGTGCATTACCATGTCTGCAAACGTCTAGAAGGGAAACGCTGCTGTTGCCATTCAAAGATCAGAAAATTCGGATCGTTTCAAAATTGCGGCTTTTGGTCTGTTCATTTTCCGAGTTGTACAAAACATATAGAAAGAAGCGATAAGACTGAGATCGCAGATCGAGCATGTAACACTGTAAAACTTCACATTTCACAAACAGCTGCAGCTCACAGATGCTGAATACGCCAACACTCGAATTCATAGAAGTCGGTTTCATCCATCTGGAGATAGGGATCTTTGTAAACAAGACGCATGACAGCGCAGAGAACTGTAGCGGCCCTTTAGAAGAGCGTCACATCCAGAGACGAGTGTTTCACGCATGGCTGCTTTGAGCTACGCTACAAGACGGACGAGAAAGCAGGACGCCTGACTGATAGGCCAAGATGGAAAGATTAAGTGTTATAGACAGCAGATGGGAGTAGAAGAGATGAGAAGACACCTTGCCGCTGGAGGAGAGTTCCTCCTGCTGGTCGTATTTGTCAAAGTCAAACGCAGTGGTGTGTAATCGATTCGCACGAAGCAAGGACAAACGGCCCGAGCGTCCCACCCAGAGACACCCGTCTGAGAGAGACAAAGAGGGACAAAAGCGCACAGTCTGAGGTTTGACAGAAATGCCGGCAAGCAGCTTTTACACAAACACAGCCGTGCTTTACTGGGAGGGAAGATGAGCTGGATACCTGCTGCCTCTCAGAGAAAAAGGTCAAACAAAACCGTCTTAAAGATGAAAGGAAAGGAGAAGAAAGAATTTTAGGAGATAAGACAACACAGACAGGCTGAAAACAGAGTCTGGTAAATTCCTATTCCTCTCGCTTAGCACCTAGCATGTATTATCAGGTTACTACTAATAGAAGGTATGGACTCTCTCAGTCCCAGTGAAATGCTTTGACCTTGGCTGTCTATCTTATCAGTCCCAGTGACGAGATGTGGCCTGTGTCTATACTGGTTTTAGTGAAAGGTTTGGTAGTACCTTTCAATCTGAAAAAGGAGTTGTGGTCTTTCTGCTCATAAATCCCAATGACGAAATTGTGGCTTTAAAGGAGGTGTGGCCTCTGAGCTTTTCAGTCCCAGTGAAGGAGGTGTGGCCTTTGAGCTCTTCATTCTGAGTGAAGGAGGTGTGATCCCTGGGCTTTTCATTTCCAGTAAAGAAGGTGTGGCTTCTGAGCTCTTTTAGTGCCAGTCCCAAGCCTGGATAAATGAGGAGGGTTGCGTTAGGAAGGGGATTCAGCATAAAACATGTGCCAAATAAAATATGTGGATCACGAACCAGAATTTCATACCGGACGGGTCAAGGCCCGGGTTACTAAAATGGGGAGTAAGGCCAGGAACATTGGAGGGGGGATCAAACTGTTCTATCATGGTGTGGTAAATGTCATCAGTGCTTATGGTCCACAACTGGGCTGTGAGATGAAGGAGAAAGAAAAATGTATAGTGTGACGTATAAAAGTGGAGGAAGGTGCACACAGGTGGACTATGTTCAATGTTGGAGATGCAACCTGAAGGAGATTGGAGAGTGTTGGCGGGGGACAGTGTAGCTGAACAGCATCGGATAGTGGTCTGTAGGATGGTTTTGGAGGTGAAGAACAAGAGGAGGAGAGTGTGGACTGAAAAAGAATAAGATAGTGGAAACTGAAGGATGAGATTCATATGTCTACCTATGCTATGTGACTTGACATCTACTGTTCCACTTACAGGCTTTATATTAGTCCTATATGAGTGTGATTTTCCACCTAGGCAGCTCGAGATCTTATACAGTCCAGTGTTACACATTATTTCACTTTCAAGCTGTATGAGAGCCCCAGCCAAACGACTAAATGTATATGTAGATATTTTCAACAGCTTTAATACTATACACATGGCAAAAAATCCCTTTAAACCTATTTTAATACAGTATGTGAAGAATTTCCATGCGGCCACTTGTGCAGTAATACCACTTCGCATCTCTTAGCGGCTGCAAATCAACACCCACGAAGCGCAGCGTGAGTGCTCTGACATTTTCAACGCGTTCCCTTTGGCCCCCGTATGCTCCCAACTATCATTTTAATGCCATTTTGAACAGTAAGAGCAAATTAAACAAATAGCACCCACCGCACTGCGTCCCCACTCAGCAGCGCAATTACAGAGACAAGGCAAGGGAAAAAAGAATGGCGACGTACAGAAATAACGTTTGGAAGGAAGCGCTTATTGTATGTGGTGATATTTAGAAAAAAAAGAATTTGACGCATTTTAGCTTACGTTCGTATTGTACACAGGAAGTAGAAGGACGGCTAATGGACGATAATGACGGAAAGATGGAGTAATGGAAGTCATTTGACCCTGAATTAGAAATATCTTTCCATATTTGCAGAAAAGAGTGAGCTAAGTGAACAAATGTAAGTCTCTGTTTTTTTTTCCTGCAGTCATTTTTTCTTTATCCTGGTCTGGTTTGCATTCACTCCAGTGCCTGTTTTAGGAAACACCATGTGTAAGGCAGAAATACTACCATGAATGGTCTCTGGTCCATTTTGGGGCAGTATACACACCAGTGGTGCGCCATCAGGGCCAGTAAACCCTTCTCTGCTGGCCTAAACACTATCAGAAGCACTGACCTACATTTATAACCCAAACTCTAATATTTGTTCCATGAAATTTATTAATTTATTCAACAGTTTCTCTTCATTTCGAAGTGTTTCTCTTGGCTGAACTGCTTCCAGTACGTGTATGTGGATGTTGGATTTTTTGTCCAATCAAATTTCAGCCTTTATGTGCTGCCATGTCAATCTAATCTGCCCAGGGCCCTCACACTCAGTAGTGCTGGCCCATGCATCTTTAAGTATATAAGCACTAGGACTGTTTCTTTAAACAATCAGATTTCTAATTCGTCTCACAGATTAGATCTCTAATTCTGGGCTGGCCCAGAATAGCATCAGCATTTTCCGTCCTCTGATTGGTCGGTCAGAGGGAAACTGTTACAGCCAAGTTCAACACGTCTTTAGCACTCTGCACACATTAATACACCTGAGTTAGACTTTTTTATGCCCGCATTGGCTTACGGAGGAAGAAACATTTATTTGTTTTTGGACATACTTAAAAATCCATTTTCATTGCGGACTTTTCCAGAAAAGCTACACATTGTGAGGAGTGGTCGGCCAACCCCGAAGCTAGCTAGCTTGTCTCAGCCCAGGAAAGCGTTTGTTTGCCACTTTCAGACCAGTGCCTACAAGCGGTAACACGTTGTTTCTATAATTGCGACGTAATAGTGTATTTAGAGCTGGATTTAGTCAGGTAAATGCCCACTGAAGGCCCAGATACCAAATGCACAGCCCGCCACTGATACACGCATATACAAACACCTATACACATTCACACATAGGGGCTTTAGAGCAGCACTATTTCTAGGCAAAGGCAAACTAGGTGGTCGCCTAGGGCACAACCAGCTGGGGGAGGGTTTAGTGAGCGCCCCCTACCCTGCCCCTGCCCTCACTCATTTAAATTATTTACCTGTTTTCCTGTTGAAGTTTAATATACGATGTAGTATCAAGTTTCAAGTGTACTAATGTGTTATTCTGATCACATCTACAAAATATTTCATAAGCAGAAAGTTAGAACAAAGAGCAAATGGGAATTTCTGCATAAAACTGGGCAAATTTGCCACAGAGATGTTTGATGCGACATACATTTGACATACGCAGATTCTGCAATGAGTCTGTGTTTTGAACAACAAGAGATCAAGAAGACCTTCAACGAGCTCAACCCCAGAAAAGTTTAAATCCATTTGACAACTCATGCATGATGGTAGTTGGAAAACAATACACTTTGCCCTCTTCCTGAAGATCAATATCCAGTTCAAAGAAGACTTGGGGAACACTGGGGGCACTGTATTGCTGTGCAAGGGGACTATTTTCAGGGTGTGTGAACGTAGATAAATAATGTACTTTCTTATAAACAGAGGGAGTCCCGATTGCAATTTTGCACTGATTATTTAATGTGTTTCATTTTCTTCATAAAAAAAACCCCACTTTCATTGATTTGTATGGTGTCGAGGGGGGGGGTCATTGTGGTTGGAGGACGGAGCCATTGGGGGGTGACAAAAGTAATTTCACTTAGGTTAACAACAAGGCTAGAAACTTTAAAAACTCTAATCCCCTGCTATCAAGTTATTGTCATTTCCTCGAATTGTTTTCTTAGTGTTTTTCCTCACAACATTTTCACATCCCCCACACTGCTGGGACTGATCTGTAGCCCTCATCAGCCACAATCGAAATTCCAACCTCGCAGTCGAACTTTTAATCCTCTGCAGTTCGTGCTCTGGAGCGTGTTAGCATTCCTGGTCGACCCGTGTTTGTTTGAGGAGTTGCGGAGGTGTAAACAGAGCGCCTCTAAATTGCACTTATCCATCTCAAACACTAGAGGAGTGCAGACAGGATTATCGGAATCCCTCCCCGAGTAGAAATCGATAGACGGCGTGAGGACGAGGGAGGGGTGAGACGAGAGGGAAAGCCCGAGCGAGTGAGCAGAATCGAGAAGTGTGAAATGCGCCGTGGCCCCGGCCTGCCGAACCGAGCCGCTTATCCACCCCTTTGGTGTTTGCGATGTTTTCCGTCTGTTAGCACGCTTTAATCCCTACATCCCTCACCATAATGCTGCTGTTTACTCGCTCCTGTCTGAGCACAAGGACAAATAAACATTTTAAACCAGAGATAGCACAAAAAAAACAGCAGAAGAGCTACCGATGGGGGAAAAAGAGAGCAGAGGATTTTGGGACTTTCCACAATTTTTCTCACCATCCCGAAGAAGCTGTGCTGTGATTGCGGAGAGCAGCATGTGAAATACTCTCCTGCTGCTGACGCCAATTAGACCCTGACAGGGGAAATCAGAGTGTGATTGCAGAGCAGCACTCCTTTCCTGTGAACTCATGCTTCAAATACCCCAGCGCCGAAAATCTCCTTTTTACTGCTTGCCGGACCAAAAAATAAAAAAAAGATGCAGGATGCAGGAACGTTTAGCTTCCATAATGGGTTTTTTATAGCGGTGCCACATCGATGTACTAAAGTGTGCAGGTGACTCAAAGGCTCTGGGTTAACAAACTGGCCCTTGAGCAAGGCCCTTAACCCTCGCTTTGTTTCAGGTCACTGTATCAATGCTGACCCTGTGCTTTCTGAAAAGCTATGGATTGCGAAGAACGAATTTGTGCCAATGTACATGTGACATGTCAAGTGTGACTTGGATATTTAAATCCTGTTTAGCCAAATAATTTAATCTTCATTAAATCATTTGAGCTGAATAAAATTGAAGTATAAGTCCATGTCCACACTAACATGTTTTTGTTTGAAAACGCATAATTTTCAACGAAAAAGGAAGGTTTTTTAGAAGGCTCTTCAACGTGGAAAAATTTGAAAACAACATTTTCATGTCTGGACTGTGAAAGTGGAGGCTTTCAAAAAGAGCTAGAGGGGCCCTAGTCCATTTTCTGACTTTTGCCAACAAGCATTAGTGTTTTAAATCTGATCTGGGAGCCTCAGGAATCCAGTGAAGGCTCCATATCAGTGGGATTTTGTAGGAGAACCTTGGAAATTCATAAGGATGAATTCTGAATCAGTTGCAGAGTTGCAGTTAAATGTTTTTCAGAAGCAGAAGCAAGTTGTAGCAGTCCAGTCTTTAGATGGTGAGGAACTGAACAAGCACCTGAGGCTTTCTCCTAAATTCTCCTGATGTTTAAAATGTATGTTTAGTAACATAAGAAGAAAAGAACATTCGATTGTCCAGTCCAAGGTTTCATGAGGTTAAAACACAAGATCAGCCATGATAATGCATCCTTGGAGCACAGAGGGTTAAAAAGTGGCATGCTGGCCAAACTGGGGTTTAAACCCCCGACCTTCCGATCAGTGTATGTATATATATATACACACACACACACACACACACACACACACACACACACACACCCCCAACACACACTGTTTTTTATATAGTATCTTTATTTATGCTTGTTAAGGAGTGCATGGGAGATTTCTCCTTTAAACAAATAACAAAAACTAAAAGAAAACAGTATTTACGTATGCAAGGTGAAGCTATTTGTGTAAATGAACATCTGTATTGTTTTTAATGATAATTACAGATAGCAAGTTGAAAACCATGTTTAAAAAAAAAAACTCTATTAAAATATAATACAACATTGGTTTGACAATTGTTGTTTAAAAATAAATTACACACACATTTTGTTCAGTTGTAAAGAAATAAGGATCAAGAATATATCATCTTCTTCTTCTTCTTCTTTCTGCTGCTCCCATTAGATGTCGCCACAGCGGATCATCCGTCTCCAAAGCATCTAGAATATATATAATTAATCAGATTTTGTATAATAATTAAATAATATGCATAAATTATATATACAAACATTAGACAAATGGTAGAAAAAAGAGAATGGAATGGAGAAATGCAGAAAGCTGACAGGTTTGATTAAAAAAGGAAAATTATGCATTGGTGTATAAATGCATATTAATTTGATGAAAACACAACAGTGACCAAAAATGTGATCGTTTACTGCTGCTGTTTTTTGCTGAATTTACATTTAGTGTTTGTTCGCACCCTTTTAGCCGATTGCGAGCCGATTGCACAACCTGATGCTCACGAGTCCCGACAGAACAGATCCAGTACGACTTTCCTGAAGTTACAAACACACCGTTTACACAATAACACTTCATTAAACGACACCATTTTCTGCTTACCGTGCTGATGTTTCACCCTCATCCGTCACAGCAGTGTGTTTTATTTTCTCGTGCATCACTGTGGTACTTCCATCTCTCACAATCTCCACTTTACATTACTTGCAGGTTACAGTCTTCTTGTTGCGTTTAATTATATATATATAAAACCCTAGATTCTGATTGGTCAGATGTCCCAAGCAAAAATATAATAGTATAAATAAATATATATATTTGATGATATACCTATTATAAGTCACTCATTATCAAATCTGCACACTTTTGTTTAGGAGTTCTAAGTATTCAGCGTGTGTGTGTGTGTGTGTGCGCGCGCGCGTGTGTGTGCGTGTGTGAGATGATGGTGATGAGCACAGTGGCCCTGTGAAGCTTATCGTAGAGTAGACTTTATGAATATTCAGTGTTTTCTGGCTGTAAAGAATTTCCAGCATAATGGGCCTGACTCACACATGTAAATGTTTTGAGTCGGTTTTCACTCGGTTTGTAGGAATGAAACTATTGCCGTAAAAAAAAGAGAAAAAAGAGAGAGAGTGAGAGAGAAAGAGAGAAGCCCTAACGTCCGACTCAGGCATATGGAAACATTAATTACACAATACATCACGACAGCAGAGAGTGTCAAAGTGTACAGTGTCTAATGATAGATTCAATTAGCGCTGTATTCAGCCGTGTTGTTTAAACCATAACTGAAAGGAGACACAACATGGTGTTTTCAGTTTCCTGTTTGTTTTGGCTTGGGACAGAAAAGCCGCCATTTTCCTGCCAAATGTCTCATGTCAAAGTAAACACGTGTTCAATTCAAATACGCTTGTTTAAATTTTTTATTATTACTATTTGGGGGGTGGATTGTAAGATTCAAAAAAGTGTGCAAGTTGCCATTTGTATCGCTATGCATCATTTTTTTTATATTTGCTTCGGTAAAAAAACCCCGATTTATTTATTTATATATAATCAGTAGATTTTTACACTTTTATTTATTTATTTTATTATAATATTTGTAGATTGATTTATCATCACTAAACTGTGACGCATTACAGCACCGTGATCCTGAGGGTCACATAGAATACAGATTAACATGGCAGAGGCAGAGCTGTAACTCCCTGCAGACACAACAGGAATCGAACGTCTGGTTTTATTTCTCTTTTTTTTTGCACTACAAAGATGATTGTGTGAAAGGGGCCACGTTAGAAGTCAGAAGGCACGTATGTAAATTGATGATTTGCTGTCGGTCTGAACTGAAGAAATAAAAGCGAACTATTTGTACCATATTTAATTGTGGACGTCGTATTTTTTGAATTTTTTTCGTATTGCATTGAATGGCATTGTGTTGAATCGATATTGTTAAATCACGATTTATTGTGCTTCATTTTGCATACTTTTTTATTTGGTCACTTGAGCCATTCATTTCTTCCACAAAATTACATAATGGTTTCATTATAATGGTGGATCTTCAATCATAATAACAAAGTGGAAGCTCAGTTGTTAAAGATTTGGGTTACTAAATAGGAGGTTGGGGATTCAAGCCCGAGTCCTGCCAATCGAACACTGTTGGGCCCATGAGCAAGGCCCTTTCCTCTCTTTCCTCCAGGGGTGCTGTACCCCGCACTCCAACACCAGCTATTTAACATCATTGGGTTATGAAAAAAAGAATAGGTTCCTTCAATGTTTTTTCACAAGTTTCTGTACTGAAGATTTGGAAAAAAACAAGTTACAGATTTAAATAACTTATTTGTTATTTTTTCATTTTTTGTTTCAGACAATTCAAAAAAGCAGATGATTCTTCATTAAGAAGCAAAATGGTTTGAATTTGAATCTATTACTCTGTAATCAAGTGTATTACTTGAACACACATGCATAGACACGTGCACTCTCTGGTTTAGTATTTCTTCTTTTTTTTTTTTTTTTTTTTTTTTTTTACAGTTTTTATTCACAGACTGCTGCCATTATACGGCGAAACCCATTTGCCGCTAAAATACGGGTGATTTAATTAAAAAGTCGGGCGGCGCAGTCAGGCAGCGGGATTACACTCAAATCCGAACCGGGAAGTTTTGCAGATAAACGAAGGCATAAAGGCGGCGAGGACGGATTCGTTCGAGGAAACAGTTAATTTTCTCTTTATAAACATTTTATCCAGCCATACATTCTGTCTAAGCTGCTATTTTGAATTCACACAATGGACACACACACATCGCAGACTTCCTGTCCGTCACATCGTAGACACAAAGCCATTATGCTTGCTCAGAGTATCACAGACTCTTATCCGTCTTTGATTCTTTGCTCAGTCTCACATCATTTCTTTTTTTTTGACCGAATAAAACCTCTCGCGTTCCCCTCGAGTGTATTTTAGAGCTTTATGACTTGTACTTCTTCTTTACTTGGCAAGGCTGAGGTGCCATATGGCGCATTATTTTTCTCACAAATGTTTTTTCAGATATGGAGTCATGTTATACTTATAACAGAAATTTGACTCCTGCCACTGAATTTTCTCGTGTGCTTTAACAAGTGCGGCACGATTTCATGTTTACAGAAGGTTAACGTCTGTGGTGCGAGAAAGCATTTCACACCGAGGCTTTCAGTGGCGTCCTTCCTGAATTAATCCACCTCTTAATCACATCATTATAACACCATGGGTATAGAAACAGACAGGAATCTCATACAGTGAGAATAAATGTTATTACTAAAGCAAGAAACCCAGTGAACACAATTCAACACATCTCCTTTCACTGTAGCCGCAGCTGCACTGCCTGCAACATCATCTCTAGCAGATAGTAACCATATAAAATTATCCCGAGTTTGCTATGGCAGCATAACTAAAAGGGAGAACCAGAAGGTAACACAGACACGAGGGATCTCTGGGATAAGAGACGACCCACCACACCACCGTCAACAAACCTGAGTGAATGTGTAAGAGTGAGAGGACGACAGAATACAAATATCCCAGTTCACCGAACACTCAATATCCATGATCCCTCTGATGAATAAAAATCTAGGATTCTGCTTGTTATTTTCTATGATGGTGGACAAATATGCTGATCAGCTGAACAGCTTTTCTATAACTCAGGAGATTCTCCTTCCTATTTGAAATACTGTCAATTTGGTTCGAAGCCATTTACAGTGTTTATTTTTTTCTCCCTGATCATTTTGGCTGTAAGGGGATCTACATCATCTAGAGTGTATCGAAACGTTGATTCTAGACATTCAGTGGCCCAGTCGAGCTCTGCGGCGTCAGACGGAGATCTAATTAATGCCGACAATTCTTGAAGGTTATTGACAAAATTCGCCACTGTAGTTGATGTGAATGTATGTTTAACATGGTGAGGTACTGATGCAATGACTGATGCAGATTTTAAAAGAGATAAGGTAATCATCTGAAATATTTTTTGATATTGAATTTCATTTTTAATATTAAATCAAGAGTGTTTCACCACTATGAGTGGGTCCTATAACATTCTGCTTAATTCCTACTGAATCTAGAATGGACACAACTGCTGCTCTTAAGGTGTCTTCCTGATTATTAAAATGAATTTTAAATCACCAACAATTAATGCTTTGTCTAAAGAAGTAGCTACATTTGTGATGAAATCTGCAAATTCATTGACAAAATCAGAGTAGGGCACCGGGGCTCTATAAATAATAATTAATAAACTCCTGGTCGGTAATAATTTTGTTTATAGTCAGTGCTTATGACATGAGAGATCTCATATTCAACAATCCTATTTTTAGATCAGAGGTGCTGGCTGTGCAACTTATTTAATTTAATGTTAATAAGGTTACTTAAAAATACTTTCTGAGAATATCTACATTTTGTTTTCACTTGGGAGACAGACACAGTCTCAATATGGTATATCCTGAGTGACGACTCCGTGCAGCTAGCAGACGTTCGGTTTAGCCTGTCTGTCTGCTCCCTGGCCTTGGCTCTGGACAGTCACTGGTTAACTAGTGCTGTTCTGAGACTATGACCTATACTACAAGAAATGAGAGCAGCACCTTCCCGAGTGGGATGGATACCATCCTGCCCTAACAGGCCGAACAGCCTTGCCCTCAAAATTGCTCCGATTATCTATGAAGACCACTTTGTTTTTAGAGCACCACTCGGACATCCAGCAGTACAGCGACCAAATTAATTTCTTCTTCTCAGTCAGTCATTGTGGATTAAAAAATCAGCTATTAAATGAACATAAATATATTTGAATAGGCTATTGGGAATCTTTTAAAACATATGAATGGCAAAATATATTAAAATATAAGTCAGAGATTCTAATAGTGTTTAGGCTAGCAGAGAAGACCTTGCTGACCATGACGGCTTGCCACTGGTGGGCAACTGGTCAGTTAAACCAGTGTTCGAAATGAATGCACTGTTATAAACACCTTTAACTATAGCAACATTAGTCTCAATTCCAAACCCAGGGAAATTGATATTGTAGACCTATCTACCTAAACTTACCTACCTACCTAAACCTTAACCAACTAACATCTATCTATCTATCTATCTATCTATCTATCTATCTATCTATCTATCTATCTATCTATCTATCTATCTATCTATCTATCTATCTATCTATCTATCTATCTATCTATCTATCTAATCACCCCTGACAGAATAAAAACTAAAGTAGGTCACACCAAAAGAGGGCGACGAGGTGCTGTTGTAGAGAAATGTACAGTACATTACAGTGGCAGTGATAGAGTAGATGAATGCAGAGGTTCTGAGAGTCCAGAGGAAAGATTTGATATTTCACGCTCAGGATGAAAGCGAGTGCTGCAAATGGCAAAATGGACTGCTCTAAAATTCAGTCAATGTTCATCTATCTCTTTTTACCTACGGCCATGTGTCTCTGTGTGTGTGTGTGTGTGTGTGTGTGTGTGTGTGTGTGTGTGTGAGAGAGTCACATCATCCCAGGTGGCCCCATGAATACCGAATCAAGTTTTCAAACCTGGAGATGTGCGATAGAGTGAGCCGTACGTTTTAAACGCTCATATTTCTCCCTAAAATGGAGAGTAATAGAAGACGAGCCGCGATAAGGAGAAAGTTCCCGGTGCTCGTTCTGATTAAACACACCGAGAGAGAAAGAGAAAGGTCGCCGAGCGAGTTCTTTGAAGAGAAAGAAATTCTGTGCTTGGAGAAACTAGACGGTTTTATCTAGGTGACCGCAGGTGGAGGTAATGTATGCAGCAGGGCAGACGCAGATTCGCAGCTATTGTTCAGAGCTAATCAGTGGATTTTCAGGTCATGACATTTTTTTTATTATTATAATGGCAGATATTTAGTTTTTTTTCACACGTGAACAGGCCGTGAACACCTAGAAATTTATGAGGAGGGAGGAATGGAAGAAATGCTAATTATGCAGTATGCAATTCTGTCCCCTTTTGCATTTTGCTGAGGATGTTCTTTAAATGGACATGTGGATCTTCCCATTACAACAAAGTTGGAAGCATACAATTGTATAAAATGTCTTTGGATGCGTAGCTTGAAATTTTCCCTTCACTTGAACTAGAAGCTCCAAATTTGTTCCCGTGTGACAATGCCCCTGTGCACAAAACCAGCTTCATAAAGATCTGATTTAAAAAATGTAGGATGTCTGTGGATGAAGTAGAATAAAATTTTCCCTTCATGAAGATCTGCTTTACATGGGTTGAAGTGGAAGCTCTCCTGCTATAAAGCTCGAACCTACTGAACACCTTTGGGATGATTGTGAACGCTGACTGCCCCCAGGCCTCCTCATCTTCTCACCTACATCAGTACCTGACAAATCTACACAAAATATAGTGGAACATTTTCTCAGAAGAGTGGAGCTTATTGTAACAGTAAACGGGGACTAAATGTTGAATAAGATGTTCCCCAATGACTTACACAACTTTTGTCCTTATAGTGCAGTTAGAATTTATATTTTTTTGTGAAGGAGAAGTGGTAATATTAGGACCACTTGTGTTTAGATATAATTTCAAGACTTCTAGAGATGTTTAGTCGGTTTGTTCCAACACCTTGGTGCCAGATCAAAGAGACGTTCTGAAGTATGTCTTTTTTGTACCCTGAGAGATGGTGGGATCTATGGAGTTCCTATTATCTATGGAAGCAGTTCTGGGTTGCATGGAGTAGTGGTTGAGGCTGGAGGGACTATTAAGCACTGGTGGAATTGGGACAGAGCATCAAGAAGCGTTTGAGGATGGAGGGAGCATAGTGCAGTGGTGGAGGATGGAGTGCAGTTGTTGAGGATGGAGGGAGCATCAAGCAGTGGGGGAGGATGGAGGGTTGCATTGAGTAGTGGTAGAGGATGAAGGAAGCATCAAGCAGTGCTAGATGGAAGGAGTGTGGTGCAGTGATAGAGAATGGAGGGAGCATCAAGCAGTGGTAGATGAAGAATTCGTGGTGAAGTGGTGTAGGATAGAGGGAGCATCAAGCAGTTGTTGAGAATGGTGCAGTGGTTGAAGATGGAGGGAGTGTAGTGCAGTACAGGGTGAAAAGTGCTAAAAGGTGGAGGGATACGAGTTCATTTTCTAGCTTTTCAAGCAAGCATCAGGTGTTTTAAATCTGATGCAGGAGCCTCAGGAAGCCAGGTTAGGATCCGTGTGGTTGTGAAGGAGAACCTTTTTATAGTCGTAATGCTGAATTCTGAATCAGTTGCAGATGTTGAATGTCTATCAGAGGCAAGTTGCAAGTTGCAGTAGTCCAGTCTTATTATGCAGAGGAACTAAACAAGCTGAGGCTTTCTCCTAAATTCTCCTGATGTTTTAAATGTTTGTTTAGCAACATGAGAAGAAAAGAACACTTGCAGTGTCCACAGCCCTCAGAGGGTTAAGGGCCTTTCTTAAGTGCCCACAAAAGTAGCAGCTTGGTGATACCAGGAGCTTGAACTCCGACCTTCCGATCAGTAACCCAGAGCCTTAGCCACTGAGCTACCACTTTTCGCAAGATCTCAACATTTCCAAATAGACATACATCACCTGGGCTGGACAGCAGTTGAGTTTTGCCGGGATTGAGCTTCAGCTGATAAGCTGCGATCCATGCTGAAATATCTATGGTAAGGGGGGGAAGGAGAGAAGGAGAGGATTAGTGAATAAAGGCGTTCTGCTCTGCTTCCCACGCAAACCTAAAAACAATAAGGCGTGAAAACAAAGAGCAACACAAACTCAGCTCGGTCTCTGCAGTCGTTCGGGAGAGAAATGAATGCGTGAGACGGCGAAATTAAAACCTTTAGTGTTGAATAATGTGAACGAAACAAACTCATTGAGATAAATTGTTCATTAAGCTGCAGCGAGTGGCACGAGTTTGGTTGGGATTTGCAAAGTTCAATGCAATTTGTGTGGTGGAATTGATGGCCTTGTTTATTTCTAACTGGAATCCATTGTTATTAGTTAGGGTCTCGAGTTATCAGAGTGTATACACACACACACACACACACACACACACACACACAACTCAGTTAGGGAAATGTGTGTCTGTGTGTGCCAGACGTTACCCAGTAATTACCAGTATATTAGCTATTTTCATATGAAAGGGTTTAAGCTCCTGAGAGCAGAAACACAGTGTATTGGGAGGCGAACATACAGCTTTTATAACAAAAAAGTGAGAGGAATTTATAACACAAACAACACACACACACACACACACTTCACAGGTGTTCTTAGGAACTGTGTGTGTTTGAGTATATATATGAAGTGGCTTCTATCATTATAAAATTTTCTGTTTTAGTTGTTACACACACACACACACACACACACACACACACACACACACCTTCTCAAATAAAAGTATAATTTGTCGCTGATATCTGCACTGTCAAACAGGTGCAACAAAAGAATCAGAAAAGTTGAAAAAGTGAGGGATGAACACCAGGTCACACTGCTTCACATGTTACGTAAGTCAAGTCAAGTCAAGTCAAGTCACGTCAAGTCAAGTCAAGTCACGTCAATTACAAGAAGAGATTAAATAGACAAATAGCTGTATAATCAAATGTAAACAAAGAATGAAAAAAATCAGTAGATATTGAGACAGAATTAGCTAGTGAAAGAAAGAAAAAAAGGAAAAAAGGAAGTAAGAAAGAAAGAAAGAAAGACAGGGAACTATACAGGCAGAGAGAATAATAGACAGACAGACAGACAGACAGACAGACAGACAGACAGACAGACAGACAGACAGACAGACAGATAGATAGATAGATAGATAGATAGATAGATAGATAGATAGATAGATAGATAGATAGATAGATTAGACGGGCGGACAGACGGACAAACAAATTGTTTAACAGACAGAAAGACAGACAGAGTAAACGTAACCAAAGCCTACAGGAAGCAGTTTGCACTCAGACATCTGAAAGAGAGAAAAAGATAAGCAGAAACAGTGCTGAGTGAAAGACGATGAACGAGTGACACTGCACCATGAGGGAGTTTTTCTCAAACGCTAAAGCAGAGAGTAGAGACGTTTGTGACATGACATGCTAATTCCACCTCTTCTCTCTTTTCCTCTCCTTTCCCTCCTCTGCTGTGCAGAATAGATTTTCACTCCTCCACGCTTTCCCATCGGCTGTCAGTCCATCATCAGCTGATATCACACAGGCCTCAGTGACACCTCACAGCTCATCAATAATCATCTGCGTGTGAAGTGGAAGCTAAGCAGCGCTGAGCTCCATGTGCGAGCATGTCAGGATCCTGAAGTGACGTGAACCTGCTCTCACCAAAGTTCTGATGTCGCTCAACTTTCTTCTGCAGAGTTTAGAAAGTTAGTTTGCTGTTCAATTTTCTCCAAATCTTTTTCCCCCATCATGCTCCAGTTCTCTCACTGATATCTTCTACAATCATATTTCACACTCCATATTTCCTCAGACTGTCTTCTGTGCTGTGTTTGTGTTTGGTTATGTTGTGGTGTGTGTGTATTTCTGTTTGCTTTCATTACAGCATGTTTGAGTTTATGGTGTGTTGGATTCTGTTGTGGTAGTGTTTGATTCTGTGGTGGTGTGTTGGATTCTGTGGTGGTGTGTTGGATTTTGTAGTAGTGTGTTGGATTCTGTGGTGGTGTGTTGGATTCTGTGGTGGTGTGTTGGATTCTGTGGCAGTGTGTTGGATTTTTTTTGTGGTTTGTTGGATTCTGTGGTGGTGTGTTGGATTCTGTGGTGGTGTGTTGGATTTTTTGGGGGGGTTTGTTGCATTCTGTGGTGGTGCGTTGGATTTTTTTTTTTTGTGATTTGTTGGATTTTTTTGGTGGTTTGTTGGCTTTTGTGGTGGTTTGTTGGATTCTGTAGTGGTGTGCTGGATTTTGTGGTTGTGTGGGATTCTGTGGTTGTGTGTTGGATTCTGTAGTGGTGTGTTGGATTATGTTGTGGTGGTGTGTTGGATTATGTTGTGGTGGTGTGTTGGATTCTGTGGTGGTGTGTTGGATTATGTTGTGGTGTGTTGGATTATGTTGTGGTGGTGGTTGGATTCTGTGGTGGTGTGTTGGATTCTGTGGTTGTGTGTTGGATTCTGTAGTGGTGTGTTGGATTATGTTGTGGTGGTGTGTTGGATTATGTGGTTGTATGTTGGATTCTGTAGTGGTGTGTTGGATTATGTTGTGGTGGTGTGTTGGATTCTGTGGTGGTGTGTTTGATTATGTTGTGGTGTGTTGGATTATGTTGTGGTGTGTTGGATTATGTTGTGGTGTGTTGGATTCTGTAGTGGTGTGTTGGATTATGTTGTGGTGGTGTGTTGGATTCTGTGGTGGTGTGTTGGATTATGTTGTGGTGTGTTGGATTCTGTAGTGGTGTGTTGGATTCTGTAGTGGTGTGTTGGATTATGTTGTGGTGGTGTGTTGGATTCTGTGGTGGTGTGTTGGATTATGTTGTGGTGTGTTGGATTCTGTGGTTGTGTGTTGGATTCTGTAGTGGTGTGTTGGATTATGTTGTGGTGGTGTGTTGGATTCTGTGGTGGTGTGTTGGATTATGTTGTGGTGTGTTGGATTCTGTGGTTGTGTGTTGGATTCTGTAGTGGTGTGTTGGATTATGTTGTGGTGGTGTGCTGGATTCTGCGGTGTATTAGTTTTGGGTGTTGATTATGTTGTAATGTTTTTGCTGTTGTGGTGTGTTTGTGTTTGCAGGTGTGTTTAAAGTTGCCTTTGGTTATGTTGTGGTGTGTTTGGATTACTGCTTGGTTTTGTGGTGTTGTATTTGGTGTTGTAGTGATGGGTTTGAATGTGTTTGTTTTTCTGGCCTTGTGTTCACAACACCACAGAACCACATATCCAAACACATTGCACAAATGACCCATCACGAAACACAACAAAGCAATAAATTGAAAAACTAAATGTTTTTCACTTTTTGTGCACTTTTTGTTCGTCTCATGCTGGTGTGGTGTTTTTCCATTTTCACTTTCTTTTCTTTTCTTTTTTGCAATATATTTTGATACTCAGTTTTGGTTACTTATGTTTGGTTCCAAAAATTCCTAATTTTGCCATATAATTTGAAGCCAACCCACAATTTGTGCAAAAAAAAAAATCAAAGGGGAAAAACAATAGCAGGAATGGATGTGGAAAACCATTTAGGAATATTTCAGGCATTCGTGACGTTCCGTTTCATCAGGCCGGTTGGGAACGGTGCTTTATGAGGGCTGGTGTGTGGTTTTCAGTGTGTGTGCATTGATTAAGACTGTTGTGTAAGTACTGCATTTCATATAAACGAGACAAAATGGCCCTATTAGTGATGCTAGATGGCTTTAACGCTCCTCTGTGTCTTACTCTGCCACCGACAAACCCCCAAGATGCTCCAGTTTAATGTTTTGCACCAGAAATAATCCGGTGGGGAATTAGCCCTCGGATACATCACGTTCCGCTCCTCACGGCGAGCTCATTATCGGGAAACCACTCATGTTCTTTTACACAGGGTGAATATTTTCAGGCATGAAGCAGACAAAAGGAGAAAAAAAGGACACTCTGGAATCTCAGCGCTTCTTCGTACGTTGGTTTCGCGTTCCGTGTTTCAATTCCGGAGCACCATTTGTTTTGGATCGTAAGAGCATTTTTGTTAAATTGCTAAAGACATGATTACATAGGTCAATTTTAAGATTTGTATGTGTTTTTCTTTTTTACATCTCATTCGCACATTTGCTATTAATAAGTTTTATGATAAGATGTTCCACTAGATTTTGTGTAGGTGAGGAGGCCTGGGGTGCAGTCAGTGTTCACAAGTCCAACATCTTATCCACTTAGCTACCACTTCCCCAGTTTTGCTTATATATGTAAATATGGTAAAATTCACAAATATCGCATCAGTGCATCAGCATTAAAGTTAACGATGTGATGCATCGATTGAAAAAAGTGTGCATCAGATACAACTTGGCATTTGTATCATGATGCATCTTTTAAAAAATTTTGCATCCGTAAAAAGAATTGTATTTTATAAATAACCGGACGAAGCAGAAAATCATGTTTTTGAGATAAATTGAAGTAATGTGACGCCAGTAAAAGTGTCCATTTAAACTTTCACTTGAGTAAAAGTACACCAGTATTTGCCTTGAAAATGTACTTAAGTATTCTAAGTACTATGATTTATTATGGCTATTATGTTCTTATCATTTTTGTCACAAGACTCTTTACTTAATCGCTTATGTTAAAAAGTAAATATTTATGTACCCTGATTGGTGGCTGGTTTTACCAGTTTTTATTGACTCAAAAATAAAAAATGTGTACCGAACGCAATTCTTTGTACGTACGGAACATAGTTAAAACCCGAGATCCCTTACAAATGTATGAATTGTCTCCGCCTCGCACTTTAAGCAATTTAATAATAATTTAGATTATTTAAATAATCACTTCTTACAGAAAATAAGATTTGTATTGCGTATCAAAATCGAATATTGCGAAATCGATAGCCACTAACCAGGAAGTGGCTAGCGGCTAATGCTAGCACAGTGAATTCAAGATTTTGAATTGGTCCGAAACATAGTTATATGCAGGATACAACTTGAAGTTAAATAAAAAGTTGGAAAAAAAAAGAAAAATCTTGGATCTTTGTCAGGGATCCACCAGCCACACCTTCACCAGACCCACCTATCACTCAAAGTAGCTCTCCATCATACTAACTACCCGCACCTGGCACTCATCAGCCTATATCCTACTTAATATCCGTTCTCCCTCCAAGTCACCGTCCGTTCTACAGTTTAGGCTGGAAAACACTGTCGGACTACTCAAGCCACGGATTACCCACATCACGTAGGATTACTACCTTTTTCAGGACTCTGCATGTTCTACGGACTTAGCCTTTCAAAGGGATTACCAGGTTTAGCTAGACCTTTATGTACTGTTTTGTTTACCATTTCTTCCCTTTTGTGCAAACTTTCATTAAACCTTTGTTCTGCTGAACTCCGGTTTCCGGCACATTCTTCCCGCCTGACAATCTTGAACCCATAGCTTTAGCATTAGCTGCTAACCAGGACACTAGCGATTCTATTGATTCTTTAGCATTTTATGTCCAGCTTCAAAAATTCCTCTTAAAAGGAGAAAATCCGGACAATTCTGCATATCGAGGGAGTGAATGAATACAGGATTGAAGGAATGAAGACATTTGTCAAAGTATGCTGAAATAAGTAGAACAGTTAAGTAGATCATATCTTTAGAAAATGAAATGTAAAACACACACACACACACACACACACACACACACACACACACACACACACACACACACACACACAATTACAAGCAATTTTATGTTTTGCATTTCTCCCCTAATTGTAGCGAAATTGAACCGAACCGTGACTTAAAACTAAGGTACGTACCGATCCGTGAATTTTGCGTCCCGTAACCCCCCTAGTAGATGCTCTATACTTTCTTTTATTTAGAAAGTGACTAATAATTTGTGACCAATATTTGCAGATTAATTTCTTGTCACTAAACAGTTTCTCGAGCGCGTTCTCTCGGCGCCGCTGCTGCCACGTGAATATGACGCATCACAACACTATTGAGACCGAGGCGTTTTGAGGGTAACATAGAATACAGATAAACATGGCAGAGGCAGAGCTGTACCTTCCTGCATACACAACAGGAACAAGGGACATGTGTAACAAGTCAAAAGGCTCTTAAGTAAATTGATGATTTGCTATCGGTCTGGACCAAGAAAACGATTTGTACCATATTGAATTGCGGTGCATGGAATCGAATGGAAATCGGACCACACTGTATCGTAATAGAGGTGAATCATATCGTATCGTATCAGTAGCTGCTTCATATGCAAGAATCGTATCTTTGGTATGCATAGAGATGCGAATCGCATCAGCCTCAGTTATGGAGATGAACATCCCCGGTGTGTATAGAAGCAACACTTGGACCCGAAGCAACGCTCAGTGTATTGCGCTGCTAATTGGCCAAACCTTTTCTCTTATCCTTTAATATTTTGGGTTGGATTTCAGTTTCTACGTGTAGTTTTGATTTCTTGGATTTTTTTGGACCTCGTCCAAATTTTCTGGATTGCGAGTTTGGATTTCATCTGTCTGTCATTTGTCTTCAGAAAAACTTCTCCCTTCATTTGCATGTGTCTCGACTCACCTGCAGACTGTTTCAGTCATTTGTTTGACTAAAATTCGTTTCAGTATTCAGCTTGAATTCATGCTAAATTTCGTTCTTCCTCTAACGCATTTAGACGAGCTGAAATATTTTGCATGACGCCATGAGAGCGAGCGATTACACTCTACGCTAAGACTTAAAAAAAAAAAAAAAAGTTAACATAGAACTCTTTTTTTCATCAGTAGAAATCAGTAACGTCTTGTCCGAATATCCAGCAAAACAACGGCTTTCACAAAATACAATTTGTGGGACTTTATTTTTTTGGCGGATCATTTTTCCGTACAGCTTGTCAGGCTTGTAATGGAAAGACTCATAAAAAAAGAAAACAAAGGCAAGAAAAAGATGAAAAAACCTCAGTCGTTTGTTTACGTCTTTAACGCGAGGAGAAGAATCGAGGGAGTGGCGAGTTTCAGATGCAGCAGGAATTGCTGAATCTATTTCCCCGAGCCTCGATTGCATGCAATT
>JBCEWE010000215.1:571092-582137 GCA_039877035.1 Silurus lanzhouensis
CAGCATGAACTGTTAAAAACAAATACACATATACAGAATAATGCTGCTTGACTCCTATCGGGTTAAGCATCCAAACCGATCACCATCCATTAATTTCGAGGTTAAAGGTCACCCCTGGCTCTACCTGCGTCTCTACCATGAGGCTACATCTACACTAATCCGGATAAATTTGTCAACAGTATCGTTTTTAATCGTTTCCCAAAAGTCGCTCAGCCACGATGAAACGTCTGAAAACGCTCACGTCCCTTTACCGCGCGTGAGCGAACAGAAGCTGCTTCGACTTGCGTCATTTCTGCCTGCCGTTTATTTACTTTACGGCTCTTGCCGGCAATGTCGGGGAAAGCCACCGATGTCACGTGACTAAAAATGCGTCATTGTTTGCGAAAACCTCGTTTTCCAAAGTATACGCTTTTGGAGAGCGTTTTCAAAAAGCTGTTGTTTTTTTTTTTTCCGTTGATGAAAAACATCGCCTCAATGTGGATGGAGGGCCAAATATACAGTTTTCAAACAAAAACGTATTAGTGTGGACATGGCCTGAGGGCCGCTTCATTAACACTAAATCCAGAGAATGTATATAAAAAGTGCATGAGAGCGAGAAAGAGAGAAAGAGATGATCATTTTTTTATACACAGATTAGATTTAACCCTCATTAGCGCCCTTGTATTCTGCTGACTAAGTGCACACTTTACATCCTACGTCCTACACAAGGGCACTAGGGTGTGAAATAGGGAACCGAACGGAATAAAAAAGTGCCAGACCCTAAGAATCAACTGCTTTGCTTTTTTTTACCTCAACAAGGGCACTTCATAGGGTAGAAAATACGTTTCAGTTTGCAGTAAACTCACCAACCTTTTGTATACGCAGAACCAGTCTAATGCATCAGCACCATTACTTCCTGAGGAAACTGTGGAAAGCTCATCCACCCTCCAGGCCTTACCGAACTGTTACCTCTGCACTATTGGACGTTGAAACCGCATCACAGATCGCACTGTGGTGCCGTCTGCACTGTTTCAGATCCTCCAGAGAGTTGTGAAACCTGCCCACTGGTGTCCAGCTAAGTTCCTTCAAAAGACTGCCATCTCAAACGCCTCCTACAGAGAAGGAAAAGTATAGTCAGAGACACCTCTCATCTCTCATGGTCTGTTTACTGCTCTACCATCTGGCGTATGCGGCGGGAGGCTTCGCTGTTGCACTCACAGTTTCTTCTGAACTCTTAACTTAGATGCTGAAGTGGACAGTTCCATTGTGACCCATGTTAAAAAGAAATCAAGGTAGTGTACTTATTAATGCAATTTTCCCTCCCATGTCACTTGCCTTATACCTCATTCTCTGCATTTGCACATTACTGTGTAGTCAGCTGATGATCACTGGATATTTGTAACTCATTTCTCTCCATAATGTACCTGTATTTATTTATAATTTACACACCATGTCATTTGCCCTGAGTTTCTCCTGGAAGTAGTAGTCCTGATCTTAATGTTGTCAAGTATGGCATTTTTGGCGTTCCATGAAGAGACAGAAAAACAGGAGGCAGCCTACATCCAAGATGTTTGGAACGACCTGCTGAGTTCCGAAAAAATCTGTGCATCGAAGTAAAAGGAGCTCACACCAATTAGTGTTTTTTTTTTTGTTTGTTTTTTTTTCTGTCCTATTTATTTACTTTCCATTTTGTTAATTGATGTATATACCAGTGATTGGTTGTGTATTTCACCCGCAGACCTTCACTGATGTTCTACCTGAATCAATCCATCTCTAAATCCCATCATTATGACACCACATCAGTAGAAAGCATCAGTATTATAGAGACGCAGTAGAACAGAGCGCTGCATCACACACAGGATCTCATACAGTGAGAATGAACGTCATCACTAAAGCGAGAAACCCAATAAACACAATTCAACACGTCTCCTTTCACTGTAGCCACAACTGCACCTCCACATACATCATCTCCAGCAGAAGCATGGATATTCACCTCACACATGATTCCCTGCATTTCTGTGTATTTTGTTTTCCTGGAGATTTGAAATGAAGACAAATTTTGTCTTTTTTTTTAAAAAACGAAAGTATACAGTGAGGAAAATAAGTATTTGAACACCCTGCTATTTTGCAAGTTCTCCCACTTAGAAATCATGGAGGGTCTGAAATTGTCATCGTAGGTGCATGTCCACTGTGAGAGACATAATCTAAAGAAAAAAATCCAGAAATCACAATGTATGATTCTTAAACTATTTATTTGTATGATACAGCTGCAAATAAGTATTTGAACACCTGTCTATCAGCTAAATTCTGACCCTCAAATACCTGTTAGTCTGCCTTTAAAATCTCCACCTCCACTACATTTATTATCCTAAATTAGATGCACCTGTTTGAGGTCGTTAGCTGCATAAAGACACCTGTCCACCCAATACAATCAGTAAAAATCCAACTACTAACATGGCCAAGACCAAAGAGCTGTCCAAAGACACTAGAGACAAAATTGTACACCTCCACAAGGCTGGAAAGGGCTACGGGGAAATTGCCAAGCAGCTTGGTGAAAAAAGTCCACTGTTGGAGCAATCATTAGGAAATGGAAGAAGCTAAACATGACTGTCAATCTCCCTCGGACTGGGGCTCCATGCAAGATCTCACCTCGTGAGGTCTCAATGATCCTAAGGAAGGTGAGAAATCAGCCCAGAACTACACGGAAGGAGCTGGTCAATAACCTTTTCCAAGGTTACTGTTGGTAATACACTAAGACGTCATGGTTTGAAATCATGCATGGCACGGAAGGTTCCCCTGCTTAAACCAGCACATGTCCAGGCACGTCTTAAGTTTGCCAATGACCATTTGGATGATCCAGAGGAGTCATGGGAGGAAGTCATGTGGTCAGATGAGACCAAAATAGAACTTTTGGGTCATAATTCCACTAAACGTGTTTGGAGGAAGAAGAATGATGAGTACCATGCCAAGAACACCATCCCTACTGTGAAGCATGGGGGTGGTAGCATCATGCTTTGGGGATGTTTTTCTGCACATGGGACAGGGCGACTGCACTGTATTAAGGAGAGAATGACCGGGCCATGTATTGCGAGATTTTGGGGAACAACCTCCTTCCCTTAGTTAGAGCATTGAAGATGGGTCGAGGCTGGGTCTTCCAACATGACAATGACCCGAAGCACACAGCCAGGATAACCAAGGAGTGGCTCTGTAAGAAGCATATCAAGGTTCTGGCATGGCCTAGCCAGTCTCCAGACCTAAACCCAATAGAGAATCTTTGGAGGGAGCTTAAACTCCCTGTTTCTCAGCGACAGGCCAGAAACCTGACTGATCTAGAGAAGATCTGTGTGGAGGAGTGGGCCAAAATCCCTCCTGCAGTGTGTGCAAACCTGGTGAAAAACTACAGGAAACGTTTGACCTCTGTAATTGAAATCAGAGGCTACTGTACCAAATATTAACATTGACTTTCTCAGGTGTTCAAATACTTATTTGCAGCTGTATCATACAAATAAATAGTTAAAAGATCATACATTGTGATTTCTGGATTATTATTTTTTTTTTAGATTATGTCTCTCACAGTGAACATGCACCTACGATGACAATTTCAGACCCCTCCATGATTTCTAAGTGGGAGAACTTGCAAAATAGCAGGGTGTTCAAATACTTATTTTCCTCACTGTAAATGGTTCATAAAAAAAAGCTTAAGAACTGTTTTGAATCATTCTGGCTGAACTTTTCCTCACGATGTCCAACTTTTCGATGAAATCCCATCTTGTAAATGTAGTTGTATGTGTATCTGTGACCAATTTCTTCTGCTCTGTCAGTCATTGTGGAATAATAATAATAATAAAAAAAACGCAATTAAATTCACATGAATACATTTGAGTTTGTGCAGTTTGCTACAGATGCGGTTTGTGAGCTCTGACTACTGCGCTCTCTAATCATCCAATCACAGGACACAAAAATGCTGAAGTGATCGGACGCCTGCTAGATGGCCTCAGAGTGAGCAAGTTAAGATTTGATTAGTTAAAACAAAATGGATTTGAAGAAATCGGCGGTAAAAACCTTATGGAAGTTCCCTTTGACCTTGGTGACACGTTTCAGCTGAAATCTGGCTGAATAGAAACTCCAACCTAAAATTAAGCACCCAAAAGAACTGCTATAAAATGGAGAGAATAAACTACTGGGAAGAATTTAATACATATTCATATATCTGAACATGTCTGTGAGCTGGTACTGTGTCATGACCTGTGCACTAAAGTATATTCTCCAAACTGATTTATTGATGATTCAGCTCACTATTCTCTATTCAAGTGCACCAAAAAGGTGATGTTTTTTTTACACTATGTAGTGCACTCCTCTAAAAGTATTTGGGATTTAGCTCACTATTCTCTAAAGAAGTGCACTTAAATAGATGCTATATTTTTTTCTAAACCAATTTGTGTTTCAGCTCTTTACTCTGTTTAAGTGCACTATATAGAGTACAGAATAATGCATTACAAAATTTACTTCATACTTTTACATTATATATTTTTTTCAATGGTTATTAATTAATAATAATAAAAATTCTGATATTTTATTTTCTTTAATATAAAGTTTGCAAAAAATCATTGACACACAGAGTGTAAAAAAGTAAGTAAATAAATGTATACAAGTATAGCAATTACACACACACACACACACACACACACACACACACACACTATATAAATATATATATATATATATACAGTGAGGAAAATAAGTATTTGAACACCCTGCTATTTTACAAGTTCTCCCACTTAGAAATCATGGAGGGGTCTGAAATTGTCATCGTAGGTGCATGTCCACTGTGAGAGACATAATCTAAAAAAAAAAATCTAGAAATCACAATGTATGATTTTTAAACTATTTATTTGTATGATACAGCTGCAAATAAGTATTTGAACACCTGAGAAAGTCAATGTTAATATTTGGTACAGTAGCCTTTGTTTGCAATTACAGAGGTCAAATGTTTCCTGTAGTTTTTCACCAGGTTTGCACACACTGCAGGAGGAATTTTGGCCCACTCCTCCACACAGATCTTCTCTAGATCAGTCAGGTTTCTGGCCTCAGCCTGAGTTTGAGTTTCCTCCAAAGATTCTCTATTGGGTTTAGGTCTGGAGACTGGCTAGGCCATGCCAGAAACTTGATATGCTTCTTACAGAGCCACTCCTTGGTTATCCTGGCTGTGTGCTTCGGGTCATTGTCATGTTGGAAGACCCAGCCTCGACCCATCTTCAATGCTCTAACTGAGGGAAGGAGGTTGTTCCCCAAAATCTTGCAATACATGGCCCGGTCATTCTCTCCTTAATACAGTGCAGTCGCCCTGTCCCATGTGCAGAAAAACATCCCCAAACCATGATGCTACCACCTCCATGCTTCACAGTAGGGATGGTGTTCTTGGGATGGTACTCATCATTCTTCTTCCTCCAAACACGTTTAGTGGAATTATGACCCAAAATTTCTATTTTGGTCTCATCTGACCACATGACTTTCTCCCATGACTCTTCTGGATCATCCAAATGGTCATTGGCAAACTTAAGACGTGCCTGGACATGTGCTGGTTTAAGCAGGGGAACCTTCCGTGCCATGCATGATTTCAAACCATGACGTCTTAGTGTATTACCAACAGTAACCTTGGAAACGGTGGTCCCAGCTCTTTTCAGGTCATTGACCAGCTTCTCCCGTGTAGTTCTGGGCTGATTTCTCACCTTCCTTAGGATCATTGAGACCCCACGAGGTGAAATCTTGCATGGAGCCCCAGTCCGAGGGAGATTGACAGTCATGTTTAGCTTCTTCCATTTTCTAATGATTGCTCCAACAGTGGACCTTTTTTCACCAAGCTGCTTGGCAATTTCCCCGTAGCCCTTTCCAGCCTTGTGGAGGTGTACAATTTTGTCTCTAGTGTCTTTGAACAGCTCTTTGGTCTTGGCCATGTTAGTAGTTGGATTTTTACTGATTGTATGGGGTGGACAGGTGTCTTTATGCAGCTAACGACCTCAAACAGGTGCATCTAATTTAGGATAATAAATGTAGTGGAGGTGGACATTTTAAAGGCAGACTAACAGGTCTTTGAGGGTCAGAATTCTAGCTGATAGACAGGTGTTCAAATACTTATTTGCAGCTGTATCATACAAATAAATAGTTTAAAAATCATACATTGTGATTTCTGGATTTTATTTTTTTAGATTATGTCTCTCACAGTGGACATGCACCTACGATGACAATTTCAGACCCCTTCATGATTTCTAAGTGGGAGAACTTGCAAAATAGCAGCGTGTTCAAATACTTATTTTCCTCACTGTATATATATATATATATATATATATATATATACATCTCATATACAGCAAATACTCATTAATGCATTATTACATACATAAATTATAGTGACATTGTTATTATTATTATTAATAATAATAATAATAATAATAATAATAATAATAATAATAATATACTCTATATGGTCAAATGTTTGTGGACATCTCACTGTAATGTTCAGGCTTTTTTTTAAGCATTCTTTTTCATTACACATTTAGTCCCCATTCACCGATATAATAACCTCCACTCTTCTGAGAAGATGTTTCACTAGATTTTTGTGGAGATTCATTCAGCTACAAGGATGTTAGTAAAGTCAGGTACCGATGTAGGTAAGAAGGTGAGGCAGGATCCTCCTCACCTTCTTACCTACATCGGTGAGGGTGCAGTCCGTGTTCACATTCTAAAGGTGTTCATTAGGGTTGGAGCTTTATAGCAGGAGATCTTCTACATCTTTGTGGTAAGCAGATCTTCATGGAGCTGGCTTTGTGAACAAATGACATGCTGGAACAGGTTCGAATCCCCTAGTTCCAGTTCTTTAACTTTGTGGGAGGAATATACATATGGCTGAAAAAATTGGGTGTTTCAATACTTTTGCTCAAATTGCATACAAGTTTATATTATAGTCAGTTGATATTTTGTATTTTAATAAAATAAATAAAAAATACTGATAAATTTCCATCCCAGTGCATCAAAAACAGGTGAAAAGAACGTAGAAATATTTTCACACCAGATTTGGAGTGCTGAAGTGTTCAGGAGCACTGAAATGCTGTTGTCAAGTGGACACTAAAACCACAGTGAGCAGTGTTGGGGTCAGCTGATCCTACAGAGCCAAACAAACAACACACAAACAAACAAAAAACCAAACACTTGATAGTAGTTTATTCAAAGCCACGCCAGAGTGTGAAGTGTTTAAATCCCTGAAGTGCATATAATATATGTAGTGTCCTCCCCCCTAGTGCACATTAAACTGCGTGACAGACCAATAGTTTGGCTTTGTGGTGTTGTGTTGTTTTTACTTCCTGCATTTAGAACTTAGCAATTCAATCCGAATAGATGTTTGCTCATAAATAAGTGAATTTTATGGAAACCTGAGAGCTGTGAACATGTTTGAGCTTTTCTGAAATGTTTAATTTTTCAGCCATATAGTTCTTCACCACTCTGTTGGAGACACACAAGTTTTTGGATGCAACAGCATTGAATTCTCTCTTCACATGAACTAGAAGACCCAAACCGGTTCCAGCATAACAATGTCCCTGCGCACAAAGCCAGCTCCATGAAGATCTGCTTTAAATGAAGGTTGGAAGATGTGGAGGATCTCCTGCTGTAGAGCTCCTTCCTTATTGAACACTTTTGGGATGAACATGAATGCTGACTGCAACCCAAGCCTCCTCACCTTCTTACCTACATCAGTATCTGACCTTCTGATCTCCACAAAATCTGGTGGAACTTCTTCCCAGAAGAGTGAACTTTATTATAACAGCAAATAAGCCCTGAATGTGCAAAGGGCTGTTTAAGAAGAAGCACATAGCAATCTTATGGTCCCCTAGTGAACATCGTCCATTAGAACAGCAAATGGAGACTAAATGTGGAAAGGATATGCAAAAAAGCATGAATATTATAGTCAGGTGTCCAATAAATATTGATTAAACAGGGTATATAATAATAATAATAATATCACTATAATAATAATAATATTAATAATAATAATAATGATTACGGTGATAATAATAATAATAATAATAACAATAATAATAATAACGATGATATTAATAATAATAATATTATTATTATTATCGTTATTATTATTATTATGTTCATTTAAATGTTCGATTGATAACGATATACTTTTAAATATTTATTTATTCCTTTATTTATTAATTTTTTTTTATCTTTGTGTCTGAATAATTTTGAACTAATTTTTACAGAGAGAAGAAAAAAAGATTATCCTTAAAAAAAAAACTATATTATTTGTAACTATAGAAACGATAAACTTCTGACCAATCAGGATTAAGTATTCATATCAATTAATATAAATACTACGTATTCAAACGCCTTAATTATAATGACCGTTACACATCGAGTAATATTTGAACTAGAATTCTCGGTAAACTTTTGCTATAATCACTGCTGATGTTGAGTGTAAAATTCCTGGTTTTTTTTGGGTTTTTAATACTCTTTTTTTTCCCCCCTGACTTCACTTATTGATTTCGTAAATGCACAATTCAAACAACACTACTACAGCTTGTAAAAAAAATAAATAATAAAAAACATTCCTGGGCAATCATTTTGCCAAAAAATTATTTGTAATTTTCTTTTCGTATCATAAGGTACAAGCGCTTGCGTTTTATTTTTTGCATTAAAGAACATTTTGACATTTCTTTCTTTGTAAGCCGAGAGTTTTTCCAGTGTTTTTATGAGCATGCCGGATGGTGTTCAATGAAGTGGGCAGCCTTTTCCCTCGCTAATGGGTTAATAGAGGTGGAGAATTGGCCAGTGTGCAGCTCCGGCAGTAGTTCTGCTGTACACTTCATTGACTGTGATGTTTTCTAATGTGTTTTTTTTTCCTCAGACACTGCCCTTGACTCGAGTCACTCAATTAGGCCCAGTTGGGTCTTTGAAAATTCATTAACACTCTTCAGAGGTGTTAACGGCTGGAGCCGCCCCTCTGTGGAGGAGTAATAAATGGCTTTGTGCATGCGAGAGTAGAAACACCGGAGCCGAAGCCATGGCAGGTGAAAGCCACAGATCTCAGTGCTAATTTGGTGAGTTTTTAATGCTTAATGCTTTGTTATAATCTGGCATGTATTAATGAATACTGGACAGATGCAAATGCAGGTTTAATAAACGCGACATGGTCGACAGGCAGGCCCCGAATCTGTAAACAGGCCAATGGTGAAATGAGGAACAAACAGAATAACGTAGGACGGGCTACAGTCGAGAACAAAGTGCTAAACGACCAAAGATGAAAGGATTGATAAACGACAGTGACAAAAGCAACCGAGCGTAGACTTCGCAGTGAGCTGAGTGAATTATATTCCTTTTAAACTGGGGCTGTGAATGAGTATTTAATGAGAAACTGGTGCAAATCAGTATGAAGGTGATTGTGAACATGCAAGGATGTCTTGGTAGTCGGAGTCCAGGGTGCCATGTTTGAAAGTCGGATGGGAAGCGGAGTTCAAATTCGGGAATGACTCGACAATTATTTGAGATGTGCATTATATGTTTCATAATCATATAGAAGACCTATAACCAGTTTATAAGCATGTTTTCTAATGTGACCCAAAAAGAAATTGTTGATTTTGTTTAATCTTATTCATACAAATGAGCAGCTATGGGGTTGAGGGCCTCGCCCAGGGGCCGAGGAGGGGCAACTTGGTGGGCCGGGATTTAAACTAATGACCTTCTAAACCAAAATCCAATCACTAATAGTAATTAAGCCGTTCATGAACGACCCTTCATTAATGTGACTCAGAAGAACGAGTCGTCTCAAAAAGAGATTTATTCATTTTCTACTAGACAAGTATGATCAAAGCTTCGCAAAATATCCGTAGGTTATGTACAGAAAACAGAATTGAGTACTTCACCTCTCTGTCAGGGATCCACCAGCCACACCCTCGCCAAACACTCCAATCACTCCAAGCAGCTCACCAGCTTACTAATCATCCACACCTGGTCCAAATCCGTCTCCACACTACAAAGACCTCGTTGATTCACATGCTCATCGTCCGTTCTACAGCTTAGGCTTACGAACATTCAGGACTGCCCAAACTACTCCGTTTGCTTTCGCTTGGCTTACAAGATTGTGTGTGTTACCTGTTCTAAATCTGCCACAGTTACTCTCTTAGTTCAGTCTACCCTAGTTAAGTGCCCTTTTGTTTTAGTGCTTTCTGCCTTGCCCTTTTGTTTTCTCATTAAAAGGCCTTCGTTGAATTCACTTGGTTTCCAGTACGATCTTAGCGCCTGACACTCTCAAAGAACTGAATACCCAGTACTGACTTTTAAGAATGTTCTGATATAAGAATATATGAATCCTTAATTTAAAGATTCCTTCAATTTTATAACCGAGATTCAAGGAACCAAGTCACTAAAATGATCTGATCTTCTCATCACTAGACACTAAGCTGCCACCTCCACCAGCTCCATCTGAATTGGATGCACAATAGTAAACATGAAACAAAAAGATTCAGTATTTAGCAGAAATGTGAACGAAAAGCTTTGGTTTTGTAAAACGTAAAAAAATAAAACAAATAAATATTATATATTTAATATTTATTATATATATATATATATATATATATATATATATATATATATATATATATATATATATATATATATATAAATATATATAAAAATATATATATATATATACAAAAAAAAAAAAAAAAAAAAAAAATATATATATATATATATATATATATATATATATATATATATATATATATATATATATACAGTGGAGCCCGGTTATCTCGCCCTCGGTTACCTCAACAACCCTATTAAGTCGACGTTTTTGAAGTGGAACCGCCAAATTCTCGCTTTTTCTAAGCATTTTTTATCGGTTATGTCGACTTTTTTTTATGTCGCCGAACCCTAATATCTCGAGCACAAGGGGAGAAAAATTTACCATTTAACGTCGGTTATCTCGGTGCAGCCGCAGAAGAACTCGCGGAAGTGGCGGAAAAATCAAGAATTACAGATGCTACAGTGTGTGTATACTGTGATCT
>JBCEWE010001996.1:0-20509 GCA_039877035.1 Silurus lanzhouensis
CTTCTTCTTCTTCTTCTTCTTCTTTTTTTATTATATTATTATTATTTTATATTATTATTATTATTATTATTATTATTATAATTTATTATTATTAATATTATTTTGTTCCCGATTTTATGCATGGAAAGCGCTTTGAGATGTAACTTTATAACTATTATATAAAGTAAAGATTATTATTATTATTATTATTATTATTATTATTATTATTATTATTACCTTTGATGCAATCCTTTGCAAACTAAGTCTCAGTGCCTTTTTCTGTATTGGATCATGGCCACTAAAGAGTGATGGCTCACCAAACTGAGTTGCGTGGTATGAGACTGTGGAAGTGAATAGGTGGTCTTTGAATGTGTGGGTTAAGAAATGATATCTGAGGCTGTGAAAATCCAATTTGAAGGTTTAATGTTTGATGCTTTTTGATATTTTTCTGTAGTTTAGTTATTATTGAGATAGTATTCCCATCAAACCATTCTATTAATTCTTCTCTCTCTCACCAGGAACGCAGGAATATGCTACCAGTGGATTATTTTGTCCTGCCAAAGCTGCTACTCATTTCTTTGTTTTTGTAAACCATTCTTTGCCGACTACAGTAAAATTCAAGGAGGTCAATCGGTTCTGACATATTAAAACCAACCCACCTGGCCAAAGTAACTGAGAGTTTATATTTATCTCTCTGCTGTTGTTTAATGTTAACATTAATAGTGTCTTGGCACTTAACCACTGCACTGGTGCCCCATAAGTGGCTGATAGCATAATGAATTTGCATGTGTGTGGGAATTCCTACTAAAGTGAATAATGTGTATCTATATCTCATCTTTATTCATTTCTCACTCTTAAAATCTATCTTCGAATCACATGCAATCACTAAATTACACCACATATAAGTCAGGAAATCTCAATGCAAAATATGGTGAACCCTGATAACTAATTACACTATGACAAAACCCAAAACCCAATTTCACATTTACTCACGTATTACATAACCTGAACTGAGCACAATGCTCTTGTCCAAGCAAGTTTGTCAGGAAAGACAAGATATGACATGTTCGGATTTGTTATTAACTTCTACAATATTTACAGTGCACACTTCATGTGATACTAATTATTTGAAAAAGTCTTTGAAAGTTTAAAAAGGTTTCTGACAGACACTATATGTGAAGTAAAAAAAAACAATGCAGCCTAGAATCCAAGGAAATGAGATAAGACCGGTTGATAAGTACGGGTGAGCATTCTGTGCCTACTCTATCCAGGGTAGACTTTGGTGAATGATTTTATCACTGATCGCCCACATTGACTTCAGCACAAATTGAGCATGTTTTGACAAACTTAAGCCTACGTTACAACTAAGGGTAGGTTTCTCCTCCATTTTTTTCAACTTGGTTTGTTTTTTAAATATAATTTTATTTTTTACTTTATAGTGTATACTTTTATACTTTAGGTTAATACGTATATATATATATATATATACGTATTAACATATATGTACATTCTTTAGTATTGGACAGTCATAAAAGCATTTCACTGCTCTGTCGTACTCTGTATGAATGCGTATATACAAATAAAATTTGATTTGATTTGAATTGATTTGATTTGGTCCTTTGAATGCTTGAGGGTACTGAGCACAGATATGTATTTATCTGATTGCCATCTACATTTCATATTTAAATTCAGGCTCTTTGAATGAATAACATTTCTGAGGTAACATATGTGAAGTCAAAAATGCCAAGTGATATCATTGCCACACAACAACAGTCACATAAAAGATAAACTGATTACCGATTAACCGTTTTCCTTCTACCTAATCAAAGCAACAAACAAAAATCAGTAATAAAATCCGTAAGCAGTGAGATCCATGTGTGGTCTAAACACCTGTGGCATTTCTATAACTAAAGCACCCAATAGGCAAAAGCAGAAAACCTGATTGCAAATGGATTCGGTCAATTACACTCAAGCGTATAACTGCTTACTGTTGAAATCTCTTGTCATTCCAGATGTATGTAAAGATTAGAAAAATGTGTAATGTCTGTTTTAAAACTGTAAAATGTGTGGTGCAATAACAGGTCTATTTGAATTCTATGATATTTCACATACTTGAAGGGAATAAAATCTCCAAGTCAAAATGTTTTTTAAAGAAGTGTTTTTTTCTTGAGTGGGATGGTCCAATCAATGAAATGAGCATGTTTAATAAACATTGCATTGATATGGGTTCTGTGTGAAATTGTACTCATGATAATTATTGGTGGAATAGTTGTGGTGGGGGTGGTGCAATATCCCCAAGATGTCTGTGCACAGGTCTACTGATTGGTGTGTTTGACTGTGTGTGTGTGTGTGTGTGTGTGTGTGTGTGTGTGTGTGTGTGTGTGTGTGTGTGTGTGTGTGTGTGTGTGCGTGTGTGTGTGTGTGTGTGTGTGTATCTGTATCTGTATCTGTGTGTGAGTTTGACCAGTTAGTTTCAGCTCTTATTAAAATGCTAGAACAAGAAGCAAAAATAAATGAATCATTTTTTTCTTCTAATCAACAATTACTGTATGCTGGTCTGATGATTCATATGAGTGTAATCAATAGGAAGAGAAATAATTAGGAAGAAATAACGTTCCATCTATTTCTGCTCTAGTCTCTGTCAAAGCGCTCTTTTTCTTCTGCAGATTTTTCAATTTTCAGAGATCTGTGAACTCTAAAGTGTGGAATTTCAAAATAACTTCATCTCACCATGTAGACACGACTAGGCTTTATAGGAACAAAAAGGAAAAACAAATGACCAGCTGTTATCTAAAGGGCTGTTTTTTTCTACTTGATGATTTAATTATTTTTTTAGTGAGAAGCCATTTAATTCTTTTCGTTTGGAATTATGCTTTTGGAACAATCAAATTAACCACACATGATTCACCTCATCAGCTACACACTAATTACATAATGAATTTAATCCGTTTTGTGGGCTGTATGGTATGACTAAACTGATCTAGAACAAATGTGTGAGTCTGAGTAACCATGAATCAAATAAATATGCCTATATTAAATCAAATAAATTGTACAACAAATACATTGTAGTTCAAATAAATTGTACAATTTGTTATACAAAAAGTATTTATTTTATGACTTATGACATTTCCAAAGAATTTTGAAGATACATTTTATTATCTATTATTATTAGAGGGACAGCACATGTAGGGCGTTTTGGGACAAAGTGAGAGAGGCCCGATTGAGATGGTTTGGACATGGAGGGACATGGGGTAAATCTGTAGGAGAATGCTGAGGATGGAGCCACCAGGAAGGAGGAAACAAGGAAGGCCAAAGAGGTGGTTTACGGATGCGGTGAAGGAAGACATGCAGGTAGTTGGTTTGAAAAAAGCAGATGTAGAGGACAGAGTATTATGGAGACGGATGATCCGCTGTGGTGACCCCTAATGTTTATATACACTCACCGGCCACTTTATTAAGTACCGGGTTGGACCCCCCTTTTGCCTTCAGAACTGCCTTAATCCTTCGTGGCATAGATTCAACAAGGTACTGGAAACATTCCTCAGAGATTTTGGTCCATATTGACATGATAGCATCACGCAGTTGCTGCAGTTTTGTCTTCTGCACATCCATGATGCGAATCTCCCGTTCCACCACATCCAAAGGTGCTCTATTGGATTGAGATCTGGTGACTGTGGAGGCCATTTGAGTACAGTGAACTCATTGTCATGTTCAAGAAACCAGTCTGAGATGATTCGCGCTTTATGACATGGCGCGTTATCCTGCTGAAAGTAGCCATCAGAAGATGGGTACACTGTGGTCATAAAGGGATGGGTATGGTCAGCAACAATACTCAGGTAGGCTGTGGCGTTGACACGATTCTTAATTGGTACTAATGGGCCCAAAGTGTGCCAAGAAAATATCCCCACACCATTACACCACCACCAGCTCTACGGTGATACAAGGCAGGATGGATCCATGCTTTCATGTTGTTGACGCCAAATTCTGACCCTACCATCCGAATGTCGCAGCAGAAATCGAGACTCATCAGACCAGGCAACGCTTTTTCAATCTTCTATTGTCCAATTTTGGTGAGCCTGTGCGAATTGTAGCCTCATTTTTCTGTTCTTAGCCGTCAGGAGTGGCACCCGGTGTGGTCTTCTGCTGCTGTAGCCCATCCGCCTCAAGGTTCGATGTGTTGTGCGTTCAGAGATGCTCTTCTGCATACCTCAGTTGTTACGAGTTGTTATTTGAGTTACTGTTGCCTTTCTATCCGCTCGAACCAGTCTGGCCATTCTCCTCTGACCTCTGGCATCAACAAGGCATTTGTGCCCACAGAACTGCCGCTCACTAGATATTTTCTCCTTTTCGGACCATTCTCTATAAACCCTAGAGATGGTTGTGCGTGAAAATCCCAGTAGATCAGCAGTTTCTAAAATAGAGTTGATTTGAGTTGCTGCCATGAGTTGCTGCCATGTTATTGGCTGATTAGAAATTTGCGTTAACAAGCAGTTGGACAGGTGTACCTAATAAAGTGGCTATACTATAGTATAGTATAAAATGATATAGTATCCTGTAGTTCGGAATGGTATAGTGTGCTATAGTGTAGTATAATATAGTATAAACTTATATAGTATAGCATAGTAAAGTATTGTATAGTATAGTATAGTATAGTATAGTATAGTATAGTATAGTATAGTATAGTACAGTGTAGTATAAACTTACATAGTATAGCACACTAAAGTATTGTATAGTATAGTGTAGTATAAACTTATAAAGTATAGTATAGTATAGTATAGTATAGTATAGTATAGTTCAGAATGGTGTAGTGTAGTATAGTATAGTATAGTATAAACTTATAAAGTATAGTATAGTATAGTATAGTATAGTATAGTATAGTGTAGTATAGTATAGTGTAGTATAAACTTATATAGTATAGCACACTAAAGTATTGTATAGTATAGTATAGTGTAGTAAAAACTTATAAAGTATAGTATAGTATAGTATAGTATGTATAGTATAGTATAAGTTATAGTATAGAAATTATATAGTATAGTTCAGAATGGTGTAGTGTAGTATAGTATAGTATAGTATAGTATAGTATAGTATAGTATAGTATAGTATAGAATGGTATGGTAAAGTTCAGAATGGTGTAGTGTAGTGTAGTGTAGTGTAGTGTAGTATAGTATAGTATAGTATAGTATAGTATAGTATAAAATTATATAGTATAGTTCAGAATGGTATAGTGTAGTGCAGTATGGTATGGTATAGTGTAGTATATTATATTATATTATATTATATTATATTATAGTATAGTATAATATAGTATACAATTATATAGTATAGTTCAGAATGGTATAGTGTAGTATAGTATAGTATAGTATAGTATAGTATAGTATAGTATAGTATAATATAGTATAGTATAGTTAGAATAAATTATATAGTATAGTTCAGAATGGTGTAGTGTAGTGTAGTGTAGTGTAGTGTAGTGTAGTATAATATAGTATAGTATAGTATAGTATACAATTATATAGTATAGTTCAGAATGGTATAGTATAGTATAGTATAGTATAGTATAGTATAGTATAGTATAGTATAGTATAGAATTATATAGTATAGTTCAGAATGGTATAGTGTAGTGCAGCATGGTATGGTATAGTGTAGTATATTATATCATTTTATAGTATAGTATAGTATAGTATAGTATAGTATAGTATAGTATAGTATAGTATAGTATAGTATAGTATACAATTATATAGTATAGTTCAGAATGGTATAGTATAGTATAGAATTATATAGTATAGTTCAGAATGGTATAGTGTAGTGCAGCATGGTATGGTATAGTGTAGTATATTATATCATTTTATAGTATAGTATAGTATAGTATAGTATAGTATAGTATAGTATAGTATAGTATACAATTATATAGTATAGTTCAGAATGGTATAGTGTAGTGCAGCATGGTATGGTATAGTGTAGTATATTATATCATTTTATAGTATAGTATAGTATAGTATAGTATAGTATAGTATAGTATAGTATAGTATAGTATAGTATAGTATAGTATACAATTATATAGTATAGTTCAGAATGGTATAGTGTAGTGCAGCATGGTATGGTATAGTGTAGTATATTATATCATTTTATAGTATAGTATAGTATAGTATAGTATAGTATAGTATAGTATAGTATAGTATACAATTATATAGTATAGTTCAGAATGGTATAGTATAGTATAGTATAGTATAGTATAGTATAGTATAGTATAGTATAGTATAGTATAGAATTATATAGTATAGTTCAGAATGGTATAGTGTAGTGCAGCATGGTATGGTATAGTGTAGTATATTATATCATTTTATAGTATAGTATAGTATAGTATAGTATAGTATAGTATAGTATAGTATAGTATAGAATAAAATTATATAGTATAGTTCAGAATGGTATAGTGTAGTAAGTATGTATAGTGTGTTATAGTATAGTATGGTATATGTAGTGTAGTGTAGTGTAGTATAGTATAGTATAGTGTGTTATAGTATAGTATGGTATAGTGTAGTGTAGTGTAGTATAGTATAGTATAGTGTGTTATAGTATAGTATGGTATAGTGTAGTGTAGTGTAGTGTAGTGTAGTATAGTATAGTATAGTATAGTGTGTTATAGTATAGTATGGTATAGTGTAGTGTAGTGTAGTGTAGTATAGTATAGTGTGTTATAGTATAGTATGGTATAGTGTAGTGTAGTGTAGTATAGTATAGTATAGTATAGTATAGTATAGTGTGTTATAGTATAGTATGGTATAGTGTAGTGTAGTGTAGTATAGTATAGTATAGTATAGTATAGTATAGTATAGTATAGTATAGTGTGTTATAGTATAGTATGGTATAGTGTAGTGTAGTGTAGTATAGTATAGTATAGTATAGTATAGTATAGTATAGTATAGTATAGTATAGTGTGTTATAGTATAGTATAGTATAGTATAGTATAGTATAGAATTATATAGTATAGTTCAGAATGGTATAGTGTAGTGCAGCATGGTATGGTATAGTGTAGTATATTATATCATTTTATAGTATAGTATAGTATAGTATAGTATAGTATAGTATAGTATAGTATAGTATAGAATAAAATTATATAGTATAGTTCAGAATGGTATAGTGTAGTGTAGTATAGTATAGTATAGTGTGTTATAGTATAGTATGGTATAGTGTAGTGTAGTGTAGTGTAGTATAGTATAGTGTGTTATAGTATAGTATGGTATAGTGTAGTGTAGTGTAGTGTAGTATAGTATAGTATAGTGTGTTATAGTATAGTATGGTATAGTGTAGTGTAGTGTAGTATAGTATAGTATAGTGTGTTATAGTATAGTATGGTATAGTGTAGTGTAGTGTAGTGTAGTATAGTATAGTATAGTGTGTTATAGTATAGTATGGTATAGTGTAGTGTAGTGTAGTGTAGTATAGTATAGTATAGTATAGTGTGTTATAGTATAGTATGGTATAGTGTAGTGTAGTATAGTATAGTATAGTATAGTATAGTATAGTATAGTATAGTATAGTATAGTATAGTATAGTGTGTTATAGTATAGTATGGTATAGTGTGGTGTAGAATAGCATAGAATAAAATAATAGAGTAGTATATTATTGTATGGTGTAGTGTACTTACAGCCTGGTTGTCGCGCATCAAATGTCACTCCAAAATGGATCCCTTCTACCTACAGAAGTGCACTACACACTCTATAAACGCTTGGCCTCGCTATGCCCTACGTAGTGCGCCATTGAACCAATTAGAGAGCCGTTTGGGATGCGGCTCGAATCCGCTTAATACGCGTGCGGGGGAAAGAAGTGCAGTCAGCTGGAGAGAGAGAATCGCCTTCACACCGAGCGAGCGATGTGGCGGAGGCACAGCGGAGAACAGCGTTAATCAACTCAGCCTTTTAAGAAACGGAGACGCTGCTGAATATGCCGACACTGTCCCCGTCCTTTAAGTAGATTAGAGTTCAGCGGCAGTCAGTAGGTAACATATGAGGAAGGTTTTTTTGCCTGTAGGTCTTGACATGACCGAAGAGCGTTTTTGGGATATATTAGGAGGTGCAGTGGTTTTCGGATGAGGTGAATAAAGCTCCTGGAGGCGCTCATTCTGACAGGTGAGGACCAGAAGTTGCTGTGTTTGTTGCACCGCGCTTCATTCATCAATGCATATTTGCGATTTGAAAGCAGAATTGTTTGTTTGTTTATTTATGTGCTTGCAAAACTTTTTTTTGTAACTATTAATGAAACGCTGCTGGGTGGTATTCTGTGTTCTGGCAACCTTTAACATCTGTTTGTCTCCAGTTTAATCTGGTCCTGTCTCTGAGTCACATTATGACCTGGCAGGACATTTACCATGGACACTTTGTCTTATATTAATATCCTGTACCAATGTCCACTGCTGATGTGGACATGTCTTTGGGTATGTGCATGAATTCCCTGTTCCACATCAAAATCTACTTGTTCAAGGACTGAAGAACTGATCTCAGGTTTCTCCCTAACACTGAATTACTGTACACTTGTACACACCACACTTACCTTGTTGCAAGGTGGGATCCTTAATATCTAATCTTTCACCTGTATATAAATCATTTAAACATAATTAATTACAGGAAATCAGACCCCAGAAGGTAAGTCCTAACAGGCTATGGGATGCACTACAAGTGGTCGAATTGAGCTGAGGCTGATATTTGTGGCACTGTATTACCAGAAATTTCTAGATTTGGAGGCTCAGTATGAAAAAGCATAAAAAATAGCGTGTGTCTGTGTGTGTTCGTTAAAGACAAAAACAAAAAAACTAACTCTGCATCCCGACTGTTCACCCCAAAGTAGCCTGTCATTCTCAAGATAATGTTATCAGGCTGGAAATCTGGTGCGAGCGTTACCATCAAATCGACTGTAGAAACTCGACACAGCACACAGTTTTCATTTGTGTCTGAAATACAGTATATGGACAAAAGTTTTAGGACACCCACATTTCACAGGAATGTGATTTTTCTCCAAAATGGTTACCACACAAGCCGGACGCAATTGTATAAAATGCGGAAGTGGTTGCATTGTATTTTCCCTTCACTTGAACTAGGAGACTTGAACCTGATTCAACATGACGATGCCCCTGTGCTGACCCCAACTGAGCTCTATGAATATATGGTTTTCTGGTGTAAGAGGAATTGTTGTTTGGATATTGCCAAAAAAGTGCTGATGGTTGATTTACCATTTAGGGGTCACACCTTCTGCTAATAAGCCAGAACCACCAGTATAACTGTAATCACACCCACAGTGTAAACATGTGAAAAATAAAACCAGGTTTCTGATTTTATTGCCTCCCAAAAAAACCTTTAAAACTATTATATTAATTGGAATTAAAAAAAAGGGTTTATTCGATTATGACTGGTATTTGAAACCCTTTCTGTTAGGAATCCACTGTTGTAAGGAAACTAATTGTTGTTATACTATGTTTTTTTTTCTGTGAGCCACACCGGTTAGGCATTGCCACACCGCTTATTATCAGTCTGTTTATTTGATTTGGCACAGGTTGTACTCTGGATTACCTTTCTGACGCAACATTTTAATAAGGCTCGGATTGGCAGTAAGACTGCACTGCGTGTTCAACCCTCAAGTGATTGGTTGGTTCCCTGCTTGGCACGGAGGTTATAGCATGGGATGTGAATCTGCTATTCCACCAGAGAACCATAGTAGGGCACTATATACAACCCCAATTCCAAAAAAAGTCAGGACACTGTGTAAAGTGTAAATAAAAACAGAATGCAATGATTTGCAAATCTCATAAATAGAATAGAATAAGCCTTTATATGTCACATATACATTAGAGCACAGTGAAATTTTGTTCTTCGCATATCCCAGCTTGCTCAGAAGCTGGGGTCAGAGCGCAGGGTCAGCCGTGATACGGCACCCCTGGAGCACAGAGGGTCAAGGGCCTTGCTCAAGGGCCCAAGAGTGGCAGCTTAGTGATACCGGGGCTTGAACCCCCGACCTTCTGATCAGTAACCCGGCGCCTTAACACAGGAGCTACCACTCCACCATATGGTATAAAACCACATGTTATTTACAATAGAACATGGAAAACATCAAATGTTTAAATTGAGGAAATGTACAAGTTTAAGGAAAAGAAATAAGGTCAACAATTTTTTTATGAATTAAAAATTAAATAAAAGAGATATTTAACCGTTAAAGAAACATTATGAAACTTATTAGTTTAATTGACAACAGGTCAGTAAGATGATTGGGTCTAAAAATTGTGAAACAATTTCAGAATAATAAAATAAAATTGATTGATCTTCAGGCCCTCAGGCATTTAAAACAGTCATGATTCTGTAATGGAAATGATTGCTTGGGATCATTAACACCTCCAGAAATCATTGTCTGTGAAGAGAGTTTGCCATGTCCTCCATAAATGCAGGTCAAATCTCTGTCATGCAAAGAAGAAGGCATGCGTGAACATGATGCAAAAACGCAGACATCTTCTCTGGGCCAAAACTCATTTCTCAGTTCTGGGGTCAGACGAATCAAAATTGTATTTCTTTTGGAAACCATGGACACTATGTACGCCGGACTAAAGAGGAGAAGGACCATCTGGCTTGTTATCAGTGCTCAGTTCAAAGCTTGGACATTAAGAGAGGCTCTTTTAATGCTGAACGGTATATACAGGTTTTAATGCAGAAAATGCTAACTGCATACTGCATCTATTATAATAGTATGACTTTGTAGTAGAAGAGTCCAGGTGCTGAACTGCAGTCTAGCCCTTTCTCCATTTGAAAACACTTGGCGCATCATAAAACAAAAAACACAACAAAGAACACCCAGACCTGTTGAGCAACTAGAATCCTGTAAAAGACACATATGGGACAACATTTCTCTTTAAAATTTTCAGCAACTCTTTTTCTCAGTTCCCAGATGTATATGGACAGAAGACGTGATGCTACACAGTGGTAAACATGGCCCTGTCCCAACTTTTTGCAGAGCTGTTGCAGCCATCAAATTTCAAATGACCTTTTCCTTAAAATGGTATATATTCAGTTCAGTTTAAGCATTTGATATGTGTTTTGTTTTAATGTAAATGGAATATGGATTGATAAGATTTGCAAATCATTACAATGATTTTATTTACATTTTGGACTTTGTCCCAACTTTTTAGGAATTGGATTCGTACAACCATGAAATTTTCTAGATATTCTAAGGATGTTTGAGATTGTTCGTCCAGCCCTATGTATCTGCCATAGAAACCTGAAAGAAACAATATTATGTAATACTCATTTACCACATCACTGCTTGATTCTAGAACAAGTAAGGTTTTATAGTTAGGATTATCTAGATTTATCTAGAAGTGATCGCAATTGCATATTAGGAAATCACCTTCGTGATTTTCCCCAACATTCTGTTTGTTATGCAGGAAAGACACTTGACATGTGCAAGAACATAAACTACAGGATCTAATATCAACCTGAGGATTTTGTTCACAGGAACTGTGTAAAGCCTCTGTTTTTAGTAGCTGCTGAATTAAAAAAAATGAGCTTGGGTTACTGTCTGTGTGGCGTTTTATGTGTACTTACCATTTTTAATTGGCAGGTTCTCAGGTTTCCTCCCACCATCCAAAAAATATGCCGGGAGGCAAATTTTCGACGCCAGTTTATCTGCAGATGTGAGTGAGCGTGTGCGAGTGTGTGCATTCTTTGGAATAATGATTGGCTTTTGATCCACTACAGCACAGCGTTCAGCGATTTAAGGTTATAAGAGAACATAATAAGAGAACAACATAAATCTATCATAAAAGATGTATGATGCCAAGCCGAATTGCACAAACACCAGTAACATAGTAAATACTATATTGTACCTTGGGTGTGATATACACTACATGAGCAAAAGTCTTTGGACACCTGAGCCAATTTGCTGTTATAATTCCCTTCACTTTTCTGGAAAAGATGTTCCACTAGATTTTAGAGTGTGCTTTTGGGATTTGTGCTTATTCAGGTACAAGGGTGTTAGTGAAGTCAAGTATTGATGTAGGTGAAGTGAGGAGACCTGGAGTACAGTCAGCAATCCAATTCATCCCAAATTGTTCAATAGAGTTGAGGTCAGAGCTTTATATCAGATCTTCCATTCTAACTCATGTAAAGCATATCTTCAGGTGCTTCAGGAGCTGTTTTTGTACAGGAGCATTGCCATGCTAGAACAGGTTTGGATCTCCTAGTTCAAGTGATTGTAAAATTTAATTATATGGGAAAGAATCACATATAGAAGGAAAAGTCAGATCTAATGTTTGTCCATCAGTATTTCATGTCTAACACGTTGATATTTTAAGTCTATTAGACAAATTCGTGTTTCTGTTAGCATAAGCTATTAATGAAGGTAATTCCATGCTGTACTTTTAGTACTTGTTTAGAAACTGTTACTCTGAAAATAGCCGCTTTGTGCTCATTTAGAATAGGGAGCAAAAGGCAGATGCAGGCGGATGAACTGTGCCGCATGTGTTCGTGAGCCATGAGGGTTGTTGCTCTTTGCATGTCCTCCAGATAAATGAGCTGTCAAGGCAGAAGTGTAAGAAGTCAGTTGACAGAAGGCAGCAATGATCAGACCAGAGCTATCTTTTGATTAACAGAATATATGACGTTGCTTAGGGTTTAACCGATCTAATTGTGGCAGCCAAATGAAAAGGACATCATGAGCTGATTTTTTTCATATAGCAGGTGTTTACAAACAGGCAAAACAAACTAATACATGATGTTCACAGAATGTAAACCATTAGTGTTTGTCGATTCAATAAAAAAATAGAACGATTAAAAAAAATAGTCAGTGGGCTACATATAAATCCTATGAATCACAATTGTGGTCACGCTATAATCATCTTAATGACGTTTTAGATTGAAAAAAGCAAAAACTTTTTTTCTGAATGAATCAGCAGGTATCAACTAAACTGCTGTACATACCGTCCTATAATTTACCTTTGGATTGTAACCTGAGACTCCCATGCTGTCAGGTTGGAAGAGATGCTGTTACTCTCTCTCCCCTGGCATTCAGAGCAACACGTGAATCGTATGATGTCTGTGAGCTCATTCATTAGAATATGCAGAAATGTCCAGTGTGTTACTCCACCCTGGGATGTCGCATAAGCAGCAACTTGAAAGTCTGACATCAGGTGTCTCAGGGGAAACACATGCCAGCCCTACCCTCCTCACATGGTAGATGTTATGTGATAAGGGTTAACCAGTAGGTGAGCAATTTGATGAAAATGATTCCAAAAATGATATAAAATTACGTAAGCCAGTGCTTCGTAATGAATGAAATCATTTTAGTAATAATTTCTGTAATAATTTCTTTTTTTTTTTTTACTGTAGCCAGCATTGTTTTTCATTTCTTTCTATCTTTTTTTTCCCCCAAATATTCCAAATGTCTTTAGTTCTTCAGTTCTTTGCTACAGCAGTTTGCTACTGCATCTCACAGGCCTGTTTAACTTCTTGCATAGAAAATATTCAAACTCTAAAGCTTTTAAAGTGGAGCTGGATCAGTTTACTCTCATGCCATAACTTTCTCTTTAAAAAATCAGACCCTGTGAACTAAATTAATTTAGGAAGGAAAAACACATCAGGGTTTAGTTCAAACTGGCTTGAGATACACTAATCCGGCATAACATTTTGACATTATGGGCACCCTGACTGTTCTGTGACCCCTTTCTATCAGAACCAGCATTAACTTAATAGCAATTTGAGCTGCAGACGTGTTGGACTGGACCACATGGGCCAGCCTTCGCCCCACACCTGCATCAATCAGCCTTGGCCACCTGTGACCCCGCCGGTTTCATCAACGTTCCTTCCTTGGACCACTTTTGATTTATACTGACCACTGCAGACTTTTACTCCAGTACATGCTTTGTGTAATTTGTCCACCACTGCTTTTAACACATCAATTTTGAGAACACAATGTTCGCTTGCTGCCTAATCTCTCCCACTCACTAACAGGTGCCATGATGAAGAGATAATCAGTGTTATTTACTTCACCTGTCGGTGGTCATAATGATATGCCTGTTCGGCATATGTGAAAGTTATGGCCAAAATTGGAACTTGATTAGCAGTGTTGATACTAGTAATGTGGGTCGGTTAATTGTCTGCTTTTGTTGTGTTTAACATTTGGCTGACTGATGAAACAATGCAACCACTTTTCTTCCCCTCCCTGCTTGTAGAGTTTAGTCTATAAGCAGGATATTGGATTTTCAAATGGTCAGATACCTCAGCTTAAAAACTGGCATCAATTTCTGCTCCACACTTATCTAAGGAAACACACCAATACCAATGGGTTGGTTCAAAGCTGTATTGCCTGTTTACACATGATTGTACAACCAGTTATATCAGCAACCACAGCGTTATATTTGCGCTTTTGTTTACAATGACGGGTGCGTTTTAGGGCAGAGGTGAAGAATCTCACAAATCTGGTGACATGATAATGATCTAGGCTTAAATTTGAACACAAATATAAGAACTCTGTGTAAAATCCTTTCCAGGAAGAGATTTTAGAAAAGCTTTACTTATTGTCAAATCTCAAGCCAAGCAATTTTCTCTCACACTCGTAGATTTTTTTCAACATTTGTTGTTTTTTGGGCGAAAACATATTATAGTTAGTTAGGTATTGAGTGTGAAGTTCACTGAAAGCATTAAAAACATTCCCAAGTCAAGCCCTGAATGATCAAGTGATCAGTTATGAGAGAAAAAAGTCACAAAACAGTTATTTTTTTCCTTAGGACAACAAGGCTTTTTATTATTTACTACAAATACAACCAACACATTGACTTTTTCAATAAACATACATATACAGATATGTATGTATGTGTATATATATATATATATATATATATATATATGTATGTGTGTGTGTGTGTGTGTGTGTGTGTGTGTGTGTGTGTGTGTGTGTGTGTAATAGCTCATGGATTAAAATGAAAGATTACAATGGTCTGGCATATCTAGCAATATATTTATTTATCAGAATGTTCATAGTGATGCACTGTAACCCACCTGGGTGTGAAACTTTGTGGCCAAAATCTAGTGGACACCCGACCATCAGATTCGTCTTTTGCTTTTTGAACGTCCCATTCCACATTAGTCTCTATTTGCTGTAATAATAACCACCACTCTTCTGAGAGGATGTTCCACCAGAATTCAGAGTGTGATTGTTCAGATTTTGTACATTCAGCTGAAAGGACGTTAGTAAATTCAGGTACTAATGTAGCAGGGAAGGAAGGAGGCCTAGGGGTGCAGTCAACCAAAGGTGTTCAAAAGGGTTGAGGTCAGAGCTCTATTGCAGGCCATTCAAGATCTTCCACTTCAACAAATGAAAACTATATCTTCATTAAGAACACTTTGTGCTCAGGGGCATTGTCATGCTGAAACAGGTTTGGCTTCTTTAATGAATGAAAAGTACCTGACTTTACTAAAGACCTTGTGACTGAATGAGCATAAATCTCCAAGTACACTCCAAAATATACTGGAACATCTTCCAGAAGAGTGGAGGTTATAATAATATAAAATGGCTGTAAAGGTCAGGTGGCCTAATTGTTTTGTCCATACAGTGTACCTGACAATACATTGAAGCACAAGGCAAAATTTAAATGGCAACATTTATACAAATTATTTTGTTAATAATTTTAACAATAATTTTCTACAGCCAACAGAAAGAAATATGAGGTCCAGAAAATGCAAAAGTGGCTTACCACTTTCTCTTTCAGAGGAGAAGAATTAAGACCAGTCAGCAATAAAGTTTTAATGAACCGGCTATACACTGTATGCTACATATCTTATAGCTTGTCTGTGGGAACTGTAAAACACTACTGTTAAGATAAAGCACAAATCAGCAATCAAAACATTTTTTAGAAAGGGAGCAGTTGTACATTCAACCTGTATCTCAAGAACATTGAAAAAAATAAATAAAAATAAATAAATAATTTGTGTTCAATTTGAGAAAAGGGAGAAACCTGACTCCTTTCCAGGTAATCCAGGTGATATACAATAGACTCAATGTTAAACCGAATGAAGGATGCATTCAACCATGCATACAGAGTTAATTCCCATATCATCGGACCGGGTGGGCCAGCAGAACCAGCTAACTCTGCAGAATCACATGTTCACTGACCCCAGCTAACTGCACATAAAGAAAAGCATGCAAGATGACTAAACCGATTGAGATGTTGAACAACTGGACAACTGCCAAGGGAGATTAGATCACACATGCCAAGATGCAGGGACCATAAGATACAATTAGTTCCTATGGTTCCTAACCTTTTTGCCAACTTTCTGCTTGGTCTGTGTGGCACGTCATGATATTTATCTGGTGTCCAGCCTTTCTGTAGGCCAAGGTGATGTCCACTACTCAGTGGTCTATGTTTAGACAGGGGAGCTCAACTGGTTCAACAGACTGGTTCAAATAATACCAAAGGTTATTCTTTGACATGTCAATGAATGCCAGCAAATTATACTCTAAGTTATTCACCTTTGGGCAGAAACCCAGGGTTCGAGGTCACCCAAAAAATGTAGTGTAAGTGTTGAGAGATCCATTTCAGTATAACATCCCGCATGTGCTGCAAGAGGTTAAGGAACTCCGAAACATTGGTGAGATTCCATGGAGGAGTACGAGATGGTATGAAAAGGTTTTGATACTAGCTCTGTTTACAAGAAGGTAAATGTACGTATTTATGTACATTTACACACTATCAACATGCAATGATTATAATTGGTAGTGATAAGTATGGACAAGATTAAAAATAAGTTTATTAGAGAGACAGTGCATGTAGGGCATTTTGGGGACAAAGTGAGAGAGATGTGCAGAGGAGGGACATGGGGTGTATCAGTTGGAGAATGGTGAAGATGGAGCTGCCAGGCAGGAGGAAAAGAGGAAGGCCAGGTAGGAGGTTTATGGATGTGGTGAGGGAAGACATGCAGGTAGTTGTTTTGAAAGAGGCAGATGTAGAGGACAGGGGGGTGTGGAGACGGATGATCCGCTGCGGCAACGCCTAATGGAGAAGCTGAAAGAAGAAGAAGACACTATCACCTTTAGAATAGTCCCCTTGCACAGCAATACAGCTACCAGCGTTCCTGAAATATGTCATGGAAGTCTTCTTTTCGAAGCGTGTCAAGCTCATCTTGCGATTCCCGCTGGATCTCCACAGTGGTGTCAAAAAGGCGACCTTTGAGCCGCATCTTTATCTTCAGGGAATACCACTCATATAGTGCATATGGTCACCTGGTTCCCTTTAAGAACAGCTGTGAAATGTTTGGGAGCTGCATTTAAATTGTAGCCTAATAATGTTAATATTCTGACCAATAGATCAGTCAGAAAGAAAAACATTCACCTCAGTCCAGAAAAAGCAAATAACCTGAGGCCGATCTGAATAAAACTTCTGTCTCATTGGGCAGGATGGGTAATGTGTTTCATTTTTATATCTGTTAGAGTTTTTCTCAGTTGCTTTGGAGCATTTCTCGAATCATCCTTAATATTTGCAAACCAGTAAGTGCATTCTCAAACCAATTTGGACAAACAGTACAAAACATTGGATTTCTTGCAAAAGCCTAAACTTTTCTTAAAATCCTCAGTTCATCTCTCAAAAGTAAGTATTTGTGTCAATGAACATCTCATTCCCATCAGAATGAAAAGTCCTTATGTAATTGTCAACAAGATCATCAAAATGTTTAGGCATGTTGTCAGTATGACGCTGCACAGTTTCAGGATTTCTTGATATAAACTATACAGTGGAACTCGGGTTACGAATTTAATTCGTTCCGGTACTTTATTCGTAACCTGAAAAGTTCGTATCCCGATACAAATTTCCCATAATAATGAACAGAAACTTCGGTAATTCGTTCTGGACAACCAAAAATATTACTTAAATAAAAATAAAGCCAATATTCACTAATATTATTTACTTTTAACATGTTATATTAAAATCATACACATAAAACATACAAAAGAGGAAAAGATCTTTACCGGGTATTTCCCTTTGAGAAGACTCGCTGCAGGAGACGACGTTTGTAGAAGGGGGAGGAGGAGAGTTATTGTTTGGAAGGAGAATCTTATTATATTATATTATTTATATATTATTATATATTATATTATAGAATATTAAAGACAGTGTTATTAACACGAACGCTGAGACAATTGTTGCATTAGAGGGAAAATGAGAGCTGTTTCTTTAAGGCTACTATCAGTTGGTATGAAGTCCAGAGTGAAATTCATTATGGGTATTGTACTTGGGAAAAGACTGTAACCCTGCTAATCTATCTTATAAAAACAAGTAAAGTGGTTATGCATCGGCTAATGTTGTCCATCTCATCATTCCACGAGCATCAACTAACGAGTTGTTACGCTGCCACGGGAAAAGTTCAAGCGGATAAGTAACACGATGCTCTCGCTAGGGACACAGGACGCTAACTGATGTGACGAGCTGCGTGGATAGAGCAAAACAACCAACTTGCCTGCGATTTTTTGGTGAGCGACGTTCGTATCCCGATATATTGTTCGTAACCAGGGGCAAAAATTTGATGAACTGCGATTCGTAACCTGAATTATACGTATGCCGGGGCGTTCGTAACCCGAGTTCCACTGTAGTTTGTATTAAATTATTAAAAATGCACAAAATTTTAATTTCTTCTGTTCTTCTGTATGAATTTCAGCAGCACAAATTAATTTATTTGATTGCATATTTAATTAAATTGATTGGCAGAACCAGGACAGGATTCACACTTTTACTGTACTGCATAAGTGTTCGTTTGTTTCTTAGTTGTTTATCCATTTTCAGAATGTATAATTCTGTGTTTTGTCCTGTCTGTATACACTCTCCAACTAAACGTTCAGAAGATTCACTTTGACCTGTTATAGAGAACTAGTTGATTATTGGTTGATCTGATGCGTTCATCGCCTTCATTAGTGACATCATAGGATAGGAATTTTAGATGACAGATGATGACAATGGTTTAACCATTTTGCATTCAATTACTTATGCATGAATGATGCTGAGATGTTTTGGGGGTTAAAACTATTCAGGTGAAACCAGTAAATATAATTTGGTGAACATGACATAACAACTGATAATGTGGAAATAGAAGACACTTGTACACAATCAATAAAATTAATGTACAAAAGCATTCGAAATTTGATCACAGCAACAAGAATTTTCTTATGATGAGCACAAATGACTAAATGATGTGGAGGTTGAACAAGTAGTTTTAAGAATTTCATTCTCATCTGAGAAACGCTCCAAAGCACTGAGAAAAAGGTTTTCTGATTTAGGTAGCTAAATAGTTAATTAAGTAGCTAACATCAGTTTTTGTTGCTATGTTTGCTGGTGTTAGTTGTGAGGATTATGGATAGGGATATTTTTTTCTCAAGCACTACCCTCAGTTGTACCGTGCTATGGGTTGTTTGCGCTCTGAAACATGTTCACAGTAATTAGCACTTACGCTCACAGTTCACTGCACGCTTTGTCTTTCACGGGTTGTTGACTTACACTCAAGTAATAAGGGTTTGTTGTTATCTTGTTTGTTGTTTAGTGTTTAATTTCCTTATCTTGTTTCTTTTCATTTGTATATTTTCACAATTGCATCCACTGTCCTTGTTAATAAAAGACACTAGTCTTGTATGTTCTCTAACAGCAGTGCACGTTAACGTGGCACTATCTTATTTATTAAATATTGTTGGACGAAAAACTTTATATGTAATTAAATGAAACAGTTTTAGGCAGATTTGAGTCTTAGTGATTATGCTCATCTAAAAGACAAGCTATTTTATGATTTAATGAATTATGTGAATTTTTTGGTGTGAATCATTTTTTTATGAATTTATGATAAAAAAATGATAGATGGATAGATAGATCTATCTATCAAAATGATGATTGATAGATAGATAGATAGATAGATAGATAGATAGATAGATAGATAGATAGATAGATAGATAGATAGATAGATAGATAGTCCCCTTGTAATCGTGTTCTGTATGACATCAGTTTCTCACATAATTGTCGAGGAATTTTGCTATAGTTCATTGAGGTTTGCAGGCATTTGTTTATGCACAGCTTTCTTTAGGTCCTGCCACAGCATTTTAGTCAGGTTGACAGGTCTGGATTTTATATATCGGGTTAACAGGTCTGGATTGCGACACCTGCATTCTGTTAATTTTCTGCAATTCTGATGTAGATTTGCTGGTGTGCTTTGGATCATTGTCCTGCTGCATGACACAATTTTGGCCAGATTGTAGGACAGATGGCGTGATATTTGACTCCAGAATATTTTGGTATACAGAGGAGTTAAAGGTTGAGTCAATGATTGCCAGGTCCTGATGCGACAAAACAAGCCCAAATCATCATTCTTCCACCACCGTGCTTGACACTTGGTATGAGGTGTTTACGCTGATATGCTGTGTTTGGTTAACATCAAATGTGGCGCAGTGCATTATGACCAAACATTTCCACTTTGGCCTTTTCTGTCCAAATGATATTGTTGTTAGTTCACTTTGCATCCTTTGCTGTTAGTCA
>JBCEWE010002003.1:0-20471 GCA_039877035.1 Silurus lanzhouensis
GAAAGTACAGATATTTGTGTTAATAATTTATTGAGTGAAAGGTAAAAGTTGTCAACAAATAAATAGTGAAGTAAAGTACTGATACCAGAAGAATCTACTTTAGAACAATAACAAAGTATTTGTACTTTATTTCTCACCTCTCTTATAAAGTACTGTAAAAACTTCAATTATCCATTATATCGTTATCTAAAGCTTATACTAACTGAAATGATCTGATGAATTTAAACTTTTTTTTAAGTACCCCGCGGCTTAAACAACGAAGTGGCTAATATGTGGATTATTCCAGGGTTTTTTCCTGGTTTCACAAACTTTAAAAAACCAATGAAACTCTTTATATTAAATCAGATGCGCTCCCAATGAATTGGGCCGCACCACATCATAAATATGGATGAGGTTCCTCTGACATTTGACCTGCCGCTCGACTGTCAACAGGAAATGCGAATCATTCGTCACGCTGAAAACAACCTTATATTTGGGTGTGTTTAATAGTCTGGAAATTACGGTAGTTTTATTACTTATCAAAAGTTTCATGCTTCTCGATATTTTATCTTATTTCTGTCACAAATGTAACAGACAGATGCAAATGCTGAGAGTAATTAAATACAAGCAAGCAAATCCATTACAGTAAACCCAATGATAATTGAGGTACACAAAATGTAATAATTTTTAAAACAGAATGGAAAAACAGCGAAGAAAAGTAAATGCTGGTAAGTCAGCAGTATAAACTCTTTGCGTTGCTTTACTAAGGCATGGTACAACTGAGGTTCCTTAAACGCTGTGAGGTTTGATTGCTCTCAGGTACAGTATATGTGATTAATGAACACTTCATTGTCATGAAAAAGGGGTATTTGCATGAATAGTCATGCTTTGTAGAGTCACCTATGACAAGTGTGTGTTTTGCTTAAATCGGTCACATGTACAGTTAAACTAAGACCAGTAGGACTCTCTTTACCACACTCTCCTTTACTGAGTAAAATTCACACAACTGAACCTTCTCTCCAGACAGCAGTGGGCAGTCGCAAATCTTTTTGAGGACGTCTGGGCCAGTATTTAAAGATAGTCTCAATAGAGCAGGACAAGGGAAACTTTTGCGATCATTAAAAGTATCATTTGTTTGTATCTTAATAGAGACAGATATAGAGATAATCTCAACTGAAATAGAAAACACTTTCATTTGTAAAATATCATACAGATCTTGGAGAGTGGGACTGATTGTACCTGCCATATAGTCTGCTACATCATTTATTTCATAATTATTACTATTATTATTTGAATCATTTTTATTTTTGAGGACCAGTGTATTCAAAGCCTCATTTGACAAGCACATGTTTTTTTTTATTTGTATACATGTGTGCTTTTATGTTGATGTGACGAAATTGACAGACAATTTAATAACACCTGATTTGGATCCAAGCATAATCCAAGTGGTCAAGTTAAACATGCTCCTGAAGTACCAGTGCCCACTGTCTCTGCCCTCTCCTCTCCTCCAATCTGCCCACTTCGTTCCGGATTTGGACTGTACTTAATGTCAACAGTCTGCTACAGTGACACAGGACTACAGTTTGCATTTTATCACCATCACTGCACACCTCAACATCGTTTAGCTATTATAAATTAACATTCGGTGCACCCACATGAGGATGGGTTTTCTCTTGAGTCTGGTTCCTCTCAAGGTTTCTTCCTAACGCTATTTCAGGGAGTTTTTCCTTGCCACAGTTGCCACCGGCTCGCTCATTACACTTATAAAACACAACCCTATTGATTCTTCTTACCACGTTATCTGTGTAAGCTGTTTTGTGACAATGTCCATTGTTAAAAGCACTATACATATTAAAATAAATTGAATTGAATAATAATTTTGTTTATTGTATTTGACCACCTGTTGCTTGTAAAAGGAAAATTGAGTCTGATTTCATTTTAGAATCTGACATCCTTATTTTTGCAACTTACAGAAGTGTTTGGTAGTCTTTTAAACATTAATGAGCCTATAGAACTATAATCTGGGTCATCCACCATTAGCGCCCCTGACATAATCACTGAAGAGGGGGTTGTCACTCACAGTTATGTATATCAAGATTGACTGCTTTTTGGCTCTATTTTGGTCATTTTTATTTTGTATATTGAACTGAAAAATGATAATAGAAGAAAGCAGATCGCTCTTTCATTCTGCATTGTGTTTAAATGTGAGGTGTTGGTGTGCTGACTGTTGATTGTCACAGAAACAACAAAATTTAAATCAGCACTCAATTTTGGATATTCTATTCTATATATATATATATATTTATGATGCATACATGTATACATTTCCTATTTCCACAAAGATACCTCATTTTACTGCACACATTTTTTCTTCCTGATCTTGTTTAATAGATCAGTGCTGCAGCACTAGGCATATGAAGCTCTTATTATGTGGCATTCCTGATGATTCCTTGTGTGGTTTCTGGTGTGCATGTAGCCTAAAGCTTTCTTTTTAGCTTGGCTTGATTTTGGGGCAGTCGCTGTTGTTGGTCCATATGGGATTTACCAGGACCTCCCCAGCTCCTCCAGAGAATCCTCCTCTTGTAGGGTTTGTAGCACCACAGAACCTTTCAAATTTAATAAATAGATAAAGTTTATTTATTGTGTTAAAATAGCTGTTGTTGAGGATATCATGAAGCCTTGTTCCAACAGAAAATTTTTTTGTTGTTTACATATCATAACTTGAAAATTGGTACAATGTGACCCATCAGTGTATTTATGCATGATCTCAAAGAGTAAATTACCAAAAAGGTTTGTTATATGTGCAAGAGCTCCCAGCAAAAGGCACCTGATATAGAGTTCTTCTGGAAAGCACATGAACAACTGGACATAAAAGTTGTATTTTAGCGAATTTATGCACGCCTTCTGTAAGATATACATTCTCCTTATACACCTCCATCTTCCATATTTTTATAAAATGTACCTTATGTGAATGTCATACAGTGCCCTCCACAATTATTGGCACCCCTGTTTAAGATGTGTCGTGGACTTCTAAAATTCTCCTTTTTTTTTAAAACAACATTGAACCCAAATGCAAAAAAAGAGAAAAATCCAACCTTTCATTTAAGTACATAACTTTGGTGGTAAAAAAAATCATACATTTAGAAAAAAAAATAAACTTGAAATCATGTGTCCCACATTATTGGCACCCCTAACATTCCTCTGAAAATTTAATTGTTTTTTTTTTTTTTATATTTTCTGTAGTTGCTAAGGTTGGTCAGGGTATCTAGGGACTTTTAATTAGTAATTTATGATTTCCTGTTTCCCTGGGGTATAAATATGACGTGACACAGAGGCCTAATTCTCTTACCCATTTGTCAACATGGCAAAGACAAGAGAACACACCATTCAAGTAAGGCAGATGTGTGTCGACCTTCATAAGTCAGGCAATGGCTACAAGAAAATAGCCACTCGCCTTAACTTGCCGGTATCTACAGTCAGAGGAATCATTAAGAAGTTTAAAACAACTGAACAGTGACAAACAGGCTGGAAGAGGTCCCAAGGTTATCTGCCACAACGCACAGTGAGGAGGATGGTAAGAGAAGTAAAAAAATTTCCCAAGCTCACCGTCACAGAATTGCATCAAAGAGTGGCATCTTGGGTCACAGAGTCTCCAAAACAACCATCAGACGCTCTCTACATGCCAACAAGCTGTTTGGGAGGCATGCAAGGAAAAGCCTTTTCTCACTAACACTCACAAACGTAAACGTCTGGAGTTTGCTAAGCGGTACTGGGACTTCAACTGGGATCGTGTGCTTTGGTCAGATAAAACTAAGATTGAGCTTTTTGGCAACAAACACTCTAAGTGGGTCTGGCATAAACAAAAGATGAGTATGCCGAAAAGCACCTCATGCCCACCGTGAAGTATGGTGGAGGATCTGTGATGCTGTGGGCCTGTTTCTCTTCCAAAGGCCCTGGGAACCTTGTTAGGGTGCATGGCATTATGAACGCTTTGAAGTACCAGGATATTTTAAATAAAAACCTGATGGCCTCTGCCAGAAAGCTGAAGATGGGTCGTCATTGGGTCTTTCAGCAGGATAATGATCCAAAACATGTGGCAAAATCTACACAAAAGTGGTTCAGCAGTCACAAACTCAAGGTCCTCCCATGGCCATCTCAGTCCCCAGACCTCAACCCAATCGAAAACCTGTGGGGCGAGCTAAAGAGAAGAGTGCATAAGAGAGGACCCAGGACACTGGATGATCTAGAAAGATTGTGCAAAGAAGAATGGTCAAAAATCCCTCTCTCTGTGTTCTCCAATCTTGTGAAATGTTATAGGAGGAGATAAGTGCTGTCTTGTTGGCAAAAGGAGGTTGTACAAAGTATTAACATCAGGGGTGCCAATAATTGTGGCACACATGATTTCAAGGTTTTTTTTTTCTTTCTAAATGTGTGATTTTTTTACCACCAAAGTAATGTACTTAAATAAAAGGTTGGATTTTTCTCTTTTTTTGCATTTGGGTTCTATGTTGTTTAAAAAAAAGGAGAATTTTTAGAAGTCTACAACCACATCTTAAACAGGGGTGCCAATAATTGTGGAGGCACTGTATATATATATATATATTATATATATATATATATATATATATATATATATATATATATATATATATACATACACTTTCTGCACACACCTACACACATACATACAACTTTCTTATGGCTCAGTATTACTATTTTTATTGTTAAGTATTTTGCTGTAGTTTGCCTGTGGCCTCACTTAAGCATTTTATTGTCCAAACTGTCACTGACCTCTGTACATATGACAACTGAAATGAAAACTTAAAAAACTTGAAACTTGTATCTGATGACTAACAGCATACAACAGCATCATGAATGCCATCTCTTCCATTGGATAATTTCTGATTTCTCAACCCACCATGTTCCCAAGTAGCCCAGCAATGGACCTCCTTCTTGTGCTGGACAGGGGTCTTTATTAACCTATACAGTACAGTAACTTGAGTTTATTTAAAAACTGCTTTTTGATAGCAATCAATTTAACTAAATCTTTTAGCTTTAGATAAGTGAAAGAAAAAAGCAAATTAAAGTAACAACCAATGTAAAATGTCTTATTAAGGTACTAATCCAGCATTAATTGGCAGAACAAGTTCAATGCAATTTGCATCCAATTTAAAGTCTCTGTCACTGTAGTGACCACCAAGGAATTTTTCTGATTTTCTTGGATATTTAGCGTTGCACATATTAAAATGTATTTAAATGTATTATTTTATTGTTATTAAAAAGCATTCAATAATTAGAACCTGAATCACACTGTACACACACACACATACATACATATGTATGTCTGTGTATCAGTATCAGATAATTTATGCTTATAACTAATGTATTTACTATAGTTCAAATTTGAGTTGTTTCCAAAGTTGCTTAAATAGCTTTTTTATTTCTTGACATACTGCATGTGCTGCCAGAGAACATTTGGTGAAGTTGCAGAGATTGCCTTTAGTTACTGAGCTGTGACAGTTTGGACTAAGTTTGTGTGTCTAGCATGGAACCACCAGCTGCTCTAAAACTCACATAAATGTTGATTGTCACATAAACAGGAAATTTAAATCAAGCACAAAATGTTTGTCTATTCTATATATATTATGATGTGCATACATTTCCTGTTTCACTCAGATACCTAATTTCACTGCACACACTTTGTCCTCCTGATCTCTTAAATAGCTGAGTGCTGGAGCAATAGGCATGTGAAGCTCTTATTAATAACTAAATAACTTCAATAACTGAATAATTTTGTGGCTACCTTTCTGCAGTTACAAGAAAGTGTCAAAAATAATTTTTTTTAATCAGAAATGACACAATGATCAATGCTGTTTACAAATGTGTCTATAAGGTGAGAAAGATTTACTAAAATGTAGGTCAGGAAACTATGGTACATTTCTTTTCTCACTGTATACTGTATAATCCATTATTGTTCAGAAATTTCCTCATAACGAAATTACTGTTTTGTTACATTCGGTCTATGCACATCTGCACAGCAAATGCTGAATTAATCCCCAGTGCTGAATGAACACCTCCTCTGTTAACCTACACTTACAGGGCTCATTTCTGTCCACTATTAGTGTTAAATCTGCCCTGAGTTTTTTTTTTGTGTGCTCTGCAATTTATTCCACCCACATGTATGCTATCACAGTCTCTACACCCTCTGCAGTTATGTGGGCAGGATGCTTCTGTGGCTCCTGTTGATGTTTGCCAGTCTATCATTGCAAATGGGAAATCAATTTCTAAATGTAATTGCCTGTGATAAATGCATCATCGCACCAAACAGTGGTTTATAGAATCAAAAAAAATGATATAGAGAGATGGAAAATGATTGCTGTTTTATTAAGAATCAACTGACAGCTCAAGCAAACCATAATACATCCAAACCAAACAATACAAAATAATGTATTGAATGGGATTAAACCATGCATGACATTAATACACCAAAGAAAACATTTAATCGTAATTACATTTTTTTAATAATTGAGGTCTAAAGTCCTTTACAGCTTTCAAGCAGATTCATCATTATCACATTTTACAGTGTCAAAAATAAAAACTTTAATGTGAAGGAGAAAAGATCTCTATCTGCAAGCCTCCTGTCAGCATTCTCTGGCAGTTTGAAGAGATTCTGCTCCAAATTGGCAAAGACAAACAGACAGAGAGTAGAATATAGTATGCATCCTGCTCCGTGAAGGTTTTGCCATCACACACAAACAGCTATTACTGGAAAGAAATACAATTCTAAAAGCAGCTGTTAAGCAACTCTATAAATACTTATTTTTATGGTACTGTGTGCTACACCTCAAAAACACCTGCATCTATGCCTCTTCCCGTTCCCATAAATATAATGTAAAAGGTTATTTACCGAATTTGCTGAATACACATAAGTAATGTATTGTATCAAGACAGCAGGTAAATTATTTGGCTTGCACATTCAGGATCTAGACTGATTGATTGAGGCGATATAAATTAGACTTGAATATCTATAATTAGTTTTGAACTTGAAAAATAATGTCTAGGGCCCTCTGCTGTTTGTAAAGAGAACTGCAATTGCAAAGGTCACAAAGGTAATTATTTTACTTCTGCATCATCCACCACTTCCTAATCCAACCATCTTAAATCCCCCACACCTTGATCACACCCCTCTATTAAATATGGTTCTAGAGTTGATTTCAAGAAGTTCTTTTGCTGTGTTATATAATCCCTCTTGATTAATTATAATTAAACAGAATCAAGCCTGAACCTTTTACGTCTACACAGCAGGTGGGTAGTTAGTAGGAGGTGTAGCAGCCCTTGGCATCGATAAATGAACAGAGTCTCTATACGGGTGTAGATAATTTATTGTGACACGTCTTCAGTTCACTAATCGTACTCTTGAACATGAACCATCCACCGTGAAACTTAATTTAAAGAAAGAAAAATACATATATAATCAAAAATGTAAACAAGTGACATACACTCATTAAAAATCATAAACTTAACAGAGTAATAAGCTATCATAGACAGATTTCACATTAAAACAAAAAACATACCTCGCTCCGCTTTACCAAGGGTGCAAAACATTACAAACTCTGTTAAACTCCGACAATCCAGTACCGGTGTTCAAAAATAAAGGATTACAAAAAATGGAATCCACACTACCAATCAGAACACACGCAGGGACAAAAACCAACAAGCTAACCAAAAAGACACATGCTGTGAACATGCGCATCATAGAAAAATTCCTCCGATCAATCTCATCCCGAACACAGGTTCCGCCTACACACACGCAACCCTGAACAACGGTTCAAACTAACGAAACCCCGAGACCACTTACAGGAGGAGGAGGGGGATGACTGAGCTAAATAAACCGGCTAAACACCTCCTGGTTTCTCAGTTTCCTCCCATCTCTCAAACACATGCTGGCAGGCAGATTGGCTACTCTAAGTGTAAATGTGCCCCTAAGTGTGAATGTGTGTTTGCATGGTGACCTGTGACTGGTGTCTCATTATTGGTGTATTTCTTCCTCATAGATAGATAGATAGATAGACAGACAGACAGACAGACAGACAGGCGGCCAGGCCAGGCCAGGCCAGGCAGGCAGGCAGGCAGGCAGGAAGAAAATGATTGCTTCAGGGATTTTTTCAATGTTAATAAATCCTATCACAGTAACACCAACACAACTATGCAAAAAACAACAAAACTATCTCCTGAAATTTCCCTATAGCTTTATGTATTCCAGAATGTTTGCTGAGGATAGGTGAGGTGCAGACTTGGAGTCGTTTATAGCAGATAAATCTGTAAACATAATACTGATATACTCTAGTTCTCAACAGAATCCACAAAGCGCTCTTTTTTTATAGCTTTGCTTACTCCAACAGTTTACAGACAAGTTTTATATGATTTGACTTCTAGGCCACAGACAACTAGATTGATTGTTCAAATACATTAGATTGAGCCTTCCAATTGGATTAAGCCTACTAAGAGATTGGAAGTAATGAATCAAGAAACTATAATTCATCTGAACAGTTGCAGAAAAGATTTAAACAGTGCAGTGCAATACAGCTGAATGTATTCATATACTACATTTTACCCTTCAGCACAGTAGCTTTAAATGTTTGTGCAATGGAAAGGCATTCTTATTTAGATGGCAATTATAATTTATTAGCAATTATATAAAATGTCAAACTATATTAAGCGTGCAAAGGCCATAATTTACACGCATGCTGTGTGGTGAAAGGCTTCTTTTTTATTTAAAGTAAACATAATGCTCTATTTGTGTGACATTAAATACTGTCATCTGCTAAAGATTTTTTATTTCTCTCTTCATCTCTCTTTATAAATTGTTTTGTATTTTCTGATATTTATTTATGCAGATTTACTATATCGATTCCTTTGAATGTATAAATCACACAATAAAATAATTAACTGTACATTGTAAATACTAGAAGCCCAATTTATAGTAAGAAACTGCACTATAAAATATTTCTTATTCTGCTTCTTCTTCTTCTTCTGCTTCTTCTTCTTCTTCTTCTTTCGGCTGGTCCCATTAGAGGTCGCCACAGTGGATCAGCTTTCTCCATACCCCCCTGTCCTCTATATCTGCCTCTTTCAAACCAACTACCTGCATGTCTTCCTTCACCACATCCATAAACCACCTCCTCCTTGGCCTTCCTCTTTTCCTCCTGCCTGGTGGCTCCATCCTCAGCATTCTCCTACCCCATATTCCCCATGTCCCTCCTCTGCACATGTCCAAACCATTTCAATCTCACCTCCCTCACCTTGTCTCCAAAATGTCCTACATGCACTGTCCCTCTAATAAACTCATTTCTAATTCTGTCGATCCTCATCACTCTCAACGGAAACCTTAACAGCTTCAGCTCTGCTACCTCCAGCTTCACCTCCTGTCTTTTACTCAATGCCACTGTCTCTAATCTATACAACATCGCAGGTCTCACCACAGTCCTATAAACTTTCCCTTTCACTCTTGCAGATACCCTACTATCACAAATCACTCCTGTCACTCTTCTCCACCTAGTCCACCCTGCCTGCACTCCACCCTGCCTGCACTCTTTTCTTCACTTCTCTTACACACTCTCCATTACTTTGCACTGTCCATGTACCTAAACTCCTCCACCTTCACCATCTCTTCTCCCTGCGACCGCACCACTACACTGCCCTCCCTCTCATTCACACACATGTACTCTGTCTTACTCCTACTGACTTTCATTCCTCTTCTCTTCAGCACGTACCTCCACCTCTCCAGTCTCTTCTCAACCTACTACTTACTATTACCACAAATAACAATATCATCTGCAAACATCATGGTCCACATAGACTCCGGTCTGACCTCGTCCGTCAACCTGTCCATCACCACTGCAAACAGGAAAGGTCTCAGTGCTGATCCTTGATGCAATCCAACCTCCACTTTGAACCAGTCTGTCGTTCCTACTGCACACTTTACTGCTGTCACACTGTCCTCATACATGTCCTGCACCACCCTCACATACTTCTCTGACACATCTGACTTCCTCATACAATACCACAACTCCTCACAATGCAACTCCTTCTGACCTTCTTTATTCTTCTTTATCAACATTCTAATAGCAAATAATGCGTCTTTGGTGCTCTGCAGTTGTGGTATTGTATGATGAAGTCAAGTGTGTCAGAGAAGTATGTGAGGGTGGTGCAGGAAGGAAGGAAAAAAAGAAGACCAAGGAGGAGGTTTATGGATTTGGTGAGGGAAGACATGCAGGTAGTTGGTTGAAAGAGGCAGATGTAGAGGACAGGCTGGTATGGAGACGGATGATCCGCTGTGGTGACCCTAATGGGAGCAGCCGAAAGAAGAAGAAGAAGAAAAAGAAAAAGAAAGAGATACAGGTACTTCAATTGGAGTACAGTATTCGGCAATCAACCATTTATTTATCTATCAATTATTGGACACCTATTTGAAAGCTGGCAGCCTGTAGGTTTCTTACCTTCACCACCTTCTTCCATATGGATACATTTTCTGTAAAGTCTGTTAAGTTAGGCACAAATCAGAGGCTGCATTTTAATGATATCATTATGTAGACTTCTTACAAAGTATTTTACAGTATTTTAAAACTACAAAAATACAAAACACTAAAGTATTTTAATACAAAATTTTAAGCCATAATTCAAATGGCTAAATCCTATTTTATATTTGAAAGATGTATTTGAAATACATGTATCATAAATACTGCCCATGCTTGCAAACACACACATAGACAACTAGTAGAGAATTGGATTGTTTTAATCCATTTTTACCTCCACTGACATGCTGTTTCTCTTTCTTTGCTCTATATTCTTTTTAAAGAAAGAATTCACCGTATAGTGTTTTGAGAGCTTATTTATGTAAATGCACATCAGCATGGAAGCTATTACTTTAAAAACTGCAGCAAAAAGATTTTTGAATTGTTTCTCAGTATTTGCACTGCTGTTTCCATAACATTTTGTACATTTCATAAATTGAGCAAGAAACTTAAACAGTAGCTTTGTAACTGTGACAAAGCAGAACATCGTAGTTAACAGAATTGAAAATGAGCACTACACCACCACCCACTTTTCAGGATTGCAGATTGTCTCTGAAGAGCCAAAACCAAAAACCCAGCCTGATAAGAAATCAATTCTGTGGGTTTCTCACAGGAATATTTAACACACAATGGCCAGGTTTGTCAAATGGAGGATGACAGAGAGTAATGTGGTGTGGGTCTCATAGCTGTATAGTAGTGTTGGGGCTGTGGCCATTGCCAGAGCCCTGAGGCCTTACTCCTGCTGGTTATAAAGCCAATACGTGCATGACAGATTGGAAGGCAAATTGCATGTGTCACTTTTCATATGCAGCAGAATGACTGTGGGCCCAAAGCAATGGCCTGGTCATGTGAGACTGCAACCTGTGTGCCATAATAATTTCAACATCAGCACCTTTGTCTAGAACAATCTTCCTATCTTAAAGAAAAAAAATGGGCTGTGCAGTTGTAAAACAATTAAACATGCAGTTAAATGATGGGACAAATGCTAGTAAGACGCACTGCTATTAGTGATCGGCCCAGATAATATCAAGCTTCTAAAACAGAAGCATCGTCCATGAGGATCACATGCCATCTGGTGTTGGTGCTGCTCCTGCTGTTAACTCAATGCTAAAACTGTGATTTAATAAATGACTAATGAATGGACACAGTGCTCCCGCAATCCAAACCTCCCTACAAATTTCAGTGTGTCTTTCATTTATTTAACATCCTGATGGAAAGCTGCCACTGCAAAAATGGACAAATATTTCTCGCTATTCTCTTCTTTCCTGCTTTGTTATCACATGCTGTATGAAGCTCCGGCAGATGGAGCACAGCTGTAGGTCTTATACAATACAAAATGACATCTTGAAAAAAATGAATACAGTCAAAATGATCTAGTATTTCCTCTCAGAGGATTACAATAAAACATACATACATTTATTACTACTTATAGCTTTATATCAGCTTGCTTTATTGAATTGGAAACGGATTAAATTAATTATATTTGGTATATTGCAGTCTTATAATAGGAAATACTAGATAAATTTAACTATATTCAAACTCTTTTATTTAGTTAGACACATTTATGGGAGTCCAGGGGTGCAGGTGCTAAATAAGGATTAATAAATGTGACAGACAAACTTGCTTTGAGCTGAACATAAATCGGTTTGCATTACCTCTTGTAATGTGATCCAATTGGACCACATTATTTGTCAGATACTACAAATACAAGAACCTAAATGCAAAACATGATTAATTTGCTTTATTCATATTTCAAATTCAGTTTGACTGGTGGTGACATACAGAAGTAATATTGTGTTTGTTGTGTTTAGATGCACATGGGCATATAATTTAGGCTGCTAACAGTGAAAGTATAAAGGTATGTCAATAACAGAGGAGGTCGATAAAAAATTGCCAAATACAAAACAGGAAGAATTGAAAACATAGCCACCATCTTGATTGTGCCATCTCCAGAAGTCTATCTACAACACGTCTCATTACCAAGAGCACTATTCTCATTATTGATATTATCACCTTCATTTATTTTATGGCCTTTGTTGTGACTTTTTCATTGCCAATCACTCTACAGACAAACATAAATAGACTTCATTAGTCTGTCAAAAGGGCTTCTTTAGGGCATGTTACTGATGCACTTCTCAAGAAGCATGCAATCAGGTCGGCATCAGAGCAGGTGGCCTACACAAATTGAGATTTCATTCTTATCTAAAATGACTATTGAATAGTGAAGCAGTTCGTGTCATTACCCAATAATAATGCCTCACATACACTCTGAATAGAAGCAGGTGGAGGTGGGAATGTGCACTTGAACAGATTGTTATATTTGTACAGTAAATGAAATGTGCGCTATCTTTTCCGACTATACGGAAAATCATAAAAATTGTACTAAAGGCTATTTATTTTATGGCATGGGGCAAGTGAATGCATATCTGTAAAGAGATTTGTGGAGAAAATCTGTAAATGATGTTTCACAACTTATCAGAGCCTGACAAATTCTTTTAACTATTCTATAAATCATTTTCTGGCTGTGGCTCACCATATATATGTAAATGGTATAGCCCTCTTTTTATATTTGATTGTCTATTAAAGTCACATGGCACGTCTTATTAGTAGAGACACTTTGAGTGAAGCAAAAGGATAGTGATTTATATTTAAAAAAGGCTGAGAAACATAATTTACTGGTGCTCACAAAGTAAATCCATGAGTTTAAATAGAATACAGTGGAACCCGGTTATGTCGATGTCCTAGGGCAGGGGTGGCCAACCAGTCAGAGACCGAGAGCCACATTTTATGACTGTGTTACCGCAAAGAGCCACATCATACACATGGGCACACATGAACATCACCCATCCCGTTCTCTTACACACACACACACACACACACACACACAAACAATCCCCTTCAAATCTGCCTCGTATTCCGTTGTTGCCACTCGAAGCAATTCTTTCACGTGTGTCAGTCAGAACAGATCGATGCTTTGATTTCACGTGTTTCAGGGTAGAAAACAAGGACTTTGTTTGTGGGGTAGTCATGTGTGTATCGATACCAAATATCGATACTATCGATACTGGGGATGGTATCGAAAAATATCGATCCAAAAGTCAAAGTATCGATACTTTTCGATACTTCAGTTCGTTTCCCTCCGTCACGCCAGCTGCAGAAGGAGCGCGACTCGCGAGTGCGTGGTATCATGGAGCCAGCAGACAAAAAACGGAGCGCTGTGTGGAGGTATTTTACTGCTGTAGATGAGACCATAGCGAATTGCGACGTGTGTAAAAAGTGTATTCGCTACTGTGGTAACACCACAAATTTACATAAGCACATGAAACAACATGACAAAGAGCGTAGCGAACTACAAAAAGAACGAGAGGAGGCCAAATTTTCAGCCCCGCCGGCAGCAAGACAGAAGACACTGGCAGAGTCCTTTCAAGAGAGATATTATCCAGGTAGCTAAATGCATATGTTAATGTATATATTTAATACATGTATATGTTTAATATGTATAACCTTAGATGTAAAACTCGGTTTACATCTAAAGGGATGTTTTGCTTTACGAATATAGTGTCACTTGTACTAACAAAAATTAATAATACATATTATTGTTACAATATTCATGAATTTTTGTTAATGTTTTTTAATGAAAACTAAGATGAACAAAGTGTGTGTGTGTGTGGTGTGTGTGTGTGTGTGTGTGTGGTGTGTGTGTGTGTGTGTTTTTTAATTTAACCATGAGAGGGAGACTATAGGATTGCTTTTTTAAGCTACAAGTGGATAGGCTATAAACTAAAACTAATAATTTTGTTATTTCACCTAGGTGATTCCCCACGAGCGACCAATATTACAAGAAGCCTTGCTAAATGATTGCAAAGGACCTGTAGCCTGTCTCCATTGTTGAAGATGAGGGTTTTAGGAATTTTGTGAAAATACTTGACCCACGTTACAGAATTCCAAGTAGGAAACAAATGATGGGGAGAAAATACCAACACTGTATAAAGAGTGCCACTCAAGTGTGAAAAAGGCTAAGATACTGCAAATAGTGTTGTACTTACAACAGACATGTGACATCAAGGCCACAGAGGCTTACTTAACTGTTCATGCCATATTATTGACGAGAACTGGCGAATGCAATCATATGTTCTAGAAACCTGTAGTTTGAAGGACAACACAGTGCTGAAAACATTTGTTCAGATTGAAAAGAGTCACTGAGGAATGGGGCATAACAGACAAACTTCAGGCTGTAATCACAGATAATGCTGCAAATTTTGTTGCGGCTGTGCGCAAAGCAGGTTGGGCACATTATCCATGTTTTGCACATACCCTAAATCTGGTGGTGAAGACTCCATGAAGGCGCTCCCAGATCATCTTCACATGCAGCAGAAATGCAGTGCTATTGTATCTTTCTTTCATCACAGCACAAGAGCAGCAGAGAAGCTCAAGGAAATTCAGAACCAACTTAAATGTCCAGAACATAACTGAAACAGTCAATCGAAACCAGGTGGAACTCCGTGTTCTATATGTTTGAGAGACTGTTAGAGCAAAGGAACTGTGACTACTGTCCTCTGTCTTCTTGGAAAGCCATCCCTTTGCTTAAGTGAGGAGGAGTGGTCCATGATCACTCGTTCCATTGAAGCTTTGAAACCATTCGAAGAAGTTACAAAAGAGATATCAACTGAAACACATGTTTCGGTTTCAAAACTAATTCCCCTGGTGTCACTACTTCTGAGATCAACAGCATCTAATGTTTGCAAAGGTAGCAATTTAGCTGCTGAGCTGTCAGCACAATGTCAACTCGTTTAGAAGTACTGAGACGTTTTATCGTTATGCTGTCAGTACCTACCTGGACCCAAGATTTAAAGACCTGGGGTTCCGTGACATGGCAAATGCTGAATCTATGAAAAAGCGACTCATCACAGAAATTCAGCCATTGAGTCAGAGCCCTACCTCTTCAGTGTCAGCTGCTGATTTAACCTCAAGCCCAGCTACCAGCTCGACCACAGCAATGGCTACTGCATCTACCTCAAGCTCCCTGCAGAAGCAGCAGCTTGCCCTCCTGCAGCAAAAGTGGGATATGGACAGAATTTCACTCCCAAGTCCTTGCATCTCAGCAGCATCGTTCTACTAGCACTGATGCCATAATTGAAATGCGCCGTTACTCAGAGGAGAAGCCAATTCCACGAAACCAAGATCCACTACTTTGGTGGAAAATGAATCAGGCAACATTTCCCTCTCTGAGTAAGCTTGCCAAGAAACACCTTGGAGTCATTGCTTCCTCTGTGCCTGCAGAAAGAATTTTTTCAAAAGCCGGACAGTTAATAAGCCACAAAAACATTTATTGAAAGGGAAACATGTAAATATGTTATTGTTTCTCAACAAAAATCTGTAGCTTAGTAGTTCTCAACTTTTGTTTAGGTATTAGATATGGTGTGTACTTTGTTCATAAGATAAGGCAGTATTCTAAATAGGAAATTATTTAATTTGTTATTAAAACAGCTGCTTATTTTCTAGTAATTAATTTTGTGCACTTTATTTTTTTAAGAAATAATTGTTACTGTATTGTTGTTTAATGTATATTTAATAGTATTGTTCAGTTTTTCTGCTAATTTTATTACTGTTATTGTAATTTCCTTGCTGTTGTGATGTTTGCATAGTTATTACAATAATATACTTTTTCATTTGAAATCTTGTTGTCTTGTTTTTTGTTAACCTCACACATGACCAATTACAGAGCAAATCAATCACAAAACACAGATGTATTCAGATTAACAAAATTATGCAATCACTTTATAGTGATACAGTGATATTCGCTACGCAAGAAAGTAAAGGTAATTTAGATTGTGCGCTAAAAATAAAAAAAAAGTATCGGTATCGGTATCGATATCGGCGATATTGGCCTGTATTTACTTGGTATCGGATCGATACTAAATTTTGCAGTATCGCCCATGACTATTGTGGGGGTTTTTATGTGCGTGTTCACTTCGCTTGAGTTCAATACAGTATTTTCGTCAAATGCGCATGTGCGTGAGATGAATATACCGCAGGGAGGGCAATTAATTTTTACAAGGGCCACATGAGAAACCTGAATTGTGTCAGAGGGCCACACCAACGATAATATTTCAGGATGCACCGAAATGAAAATTCAATTCAAATGGCAATGAAATCCATAATTTTTGTGTTATGCCTTTTGCCTTGGCACCATCACTGGAAAACTTTCCTGTCTTTTCAAAAACGTCCTCTACAGACGGAGTGCGCATGCTCGATTCACTTGACTTTTCTGCGCCGCGTTCTTCTCATATTAGAATGGCAATCGGATGTTTAGATTTCAGGTGATAAATAAACCGACGTGGAGAAACTCTTGCAGATACACCCCCCTCTTGAAATTTCAGCATTGCATGTTTTCCACATCGCTCTCCGCACACCGCAGACATGTTGCTCTTATCCAGATAACCGTGTGCTGCTGCGCTTTTTTATGCGTCATTACAATTGTGTTTCTGCCGTGTTGTTTCGGTGATTGAGGTATTTGCATAAATTCTTGTGCATCCCTGTAATTTATGATTGGCCTCATGCCAAGTCTGATATACCGCAAAGTTTCCCAGTAAGGCAAGCTCATTTAAGTCTTAAAAATACCTATTAACTTAAGCAAAGCGAACACGCACATTAAAAATCAAACACACAACCTCGAAAGGAACATAAGAGCCGCATGAAACCAGTTAAAGAGCCGCATGCGGCTCGTGAGCCGCAGGTTGGCCACCCCTGTCCTAGGGGGTCGCCAAAAAGCATCGAGTAACCGATGATCGAATAAACAAAATCAAAATGGCGGCAATATATTAACGTGCTTGAAATTCTTTATGTACATGATGTGCGTTAATAATGAGAATGTGCATGCACGTGTTTTTGAAGGGTTTTTTACACAGCAGCGTTGCCGCGATTTGTTGATGAAGGCATGCTATAAAAATGTACATACTTTTGTTAACAACAAAAGGCATAAGTGCACCTACTAACAGCAGAGATTTACCAGTATACAATACAAACCACCGTCCATTCTCCATACAAACCTTTATTATATCTTCAACATTATAAACACACAGATCGCTCAAAAAAAAAAAAAAAAAAAACAGCGGCTGCACAGTGCGTCTCACATTTAGTCCACATGTGAAAAAAAAAAAAAATAAACAGTAACTAAGTTCTGAAACTTATGACCATCAGTAGTAATCCGCACAAACACACAAAGCAAAGTGTCCGAAAAACTTACGTCCGCGATGCGAGGGGAGATAAGCTGAGAGAGAGAGAGAGAGAGAGAGAGAGAGAGAAGAGAGAGAGAGAGAGAGAGAAGAGAGAGAGAGTTTGTGAATGGAAAAATAGGAAATTCAAAAATACCGACGGCAGCGAAGCCGGAAAAAAAACCCGGAAGATCCAAACCGAACCCGAAACCAAAACGAGGGACAGAAAGTCTCAAACTGAACGCCGAAGGGCGTGGCAGGTGCTTTCTCGGCACTTTCTCTGAAGCTCCGCTTAACTCCTTACGAGAGAGCCGTGCTCCTTACTGAGCGCGCGCGTCGCTCCTTACCGAGAGACCGTGCTCCTTACCCTCTCGGCCTCGTAAGGAGTTGAAGCCGGAGCCGCGCTCCCGTTCATCGCTAAACATTAACAAAAATCCATATGTGCACTTCTAACAGCAAGATTCACCAGTATACAATACAAACACCTGTATATTGTAAGGTTGATGTTTCCGCCCCTTTCGCGATTTTCTCGCTGCACAGCCCATCGCATAACGACGATAAAATTCAATTTTCCCCCCCTTGTACTCGAGATATTAGGGTTCGCACAAAAAAAAAGTCGACATAACCGATAAAAAAATGCTAAGAAAAAGCGAGAATTGGCGGTTCACTTCAAAAATGTCGACTTAATAGGTTGTCGAGTTAACCGAGGGCAGATAACGGGTTTCACTGTATATTAAACTGTCACATTCATGAATTATTTATGATGATGATACTGAAGTAACATCAGCATGGCTACACTCACTTTATCAGATTCACTTTTAATCTGATTCTTTAAGAATTCATCTATCCTAAAGGCTACTTTCCCACCCCCATGTACCCTGTCTATTATTGAAAAAGTCAACCATAAAGCCACTGCTGAGATATGATTTGAAAGGTAATACAATTCTCAAAACCATCACAACAGCACTACAGTAGGAAGTGTATATATCGCTCTGGTATCAGTATCATTGTTTTTAAACACTGTGTTCAACATGATAACACTTCCACTGGTAGACCAGAGTAGAGCTGAGGACTAAAGTGTTTTTTAAGCACAGTATACAGTGTGTGTTCATTCTAGACCGCCATCAGCACCAGCTTTGGACTACAAGACTGCTGTAAAATGTATATTTTCCATTCTTAATCCAGGATTCCCATTTAGAGCAGTGCAAAAAAAAAAAACTCATCCATGTCAGTGTTACAGCTGTGCTGTGCATGGTACACAGAAAACATCTGGGCAGCAGTTGCCCTATCATGGACTTTTTCCACAAATAGAAAGAAATAGAAATGGGCTTACAAGAAGAGTTGGTAATACAATGTCTACCATAACTCTGTATATGAATATCTCTGATTTATTGTACACACATTCACTATATCAGGTAAATGTTTTGTTTGCATGTTGTGTAGGAAATGAAGAACATAGAACAGAAGGCCATGTTTTAATTATGTCTTATCGTTGTTAATAAAAGAAAATCTGTATTTGATTAACAGTTTTGCTGTTTGTCTTTTTATCCAAACACAAATATGTCAGATAAAATATTAAACGCACCTCATAATATGACAAAATAGGAATGTTAATCCTGACAGTCATGACTCTGAAGCTCAGTGATCTGTTCTAAACTTACACTGGCACCATGCTTTATTTTGTAACAGATGGTAACACCTCAGGCACACCATCCTGTGCTCATATGCAGAAATGATTATATATCTATAATAGCAGAACTATACAGCAAATCTACTAAATATACACACAAATACACCCACCTACACACACACACACACACACACACACACACACACACACACACCACATCACGCTGAGGGTGTTATGATTAAAGTGTGACATGCTGAAAGGAGTTACTGAAAGTGAGGAATCATATTTTATATACCTGCTCATGGGATTTAAATCCCCCTGGCATTCTCTCTCTCTCTCTCTCTCTCTCTCTCTCTCTCTCTCTCTCTCTCTCTCTCTCTCTCTCTCTCTCTCTCTCTCTCTCTCTCTCTCTCTCTTTCTCTCTCATGCTATGAGCGAGTGGGCGAAGCTTGAGTGAGTGGTGACTGTATGTGGTTGTGCTCTTTCTTCTCTAACTTTTTATATGTCTTTGTATTTTTTTAAATAGCAGATATGTTATAATGTTATGTATATATGTTGGTGTTTAGACTGTGCACTAGCAGTAGGAGATGTAGTGGGTCATAGAATTAGAATCAGGTTTATTTGCCTAGTGTGTTGACACACACAAGAAATTTAGTTCCAGCTGTTAGTGACTCTCAAAAGTACAGACATAAATAACACTATATCAGATAAAACATAGACAGTACGAGTATTAAATAGGGATACAGATTATATGACACATCAGTAATGTACATAAGGTATGAAAGTGCATGGTAGTGCAAATAACAGTATTGTGTGTCAGGTACAATAAAGAGTTTACTTTAAAACCTTTGTACGATATACAGCAGCAAAAGTGTGTGTAACATATACAGATGATATGTTTGCTGACAGTTCTGATAATGCAGTACTTATACATATGAAGCAGGGAATATGTAATAATAATTATGGTGAGTTGTTAATGAGGGTGATTGCCTGGGGAAAGAAACTGTTGCTATGTCCGGAAGTTTTGGTAGAATAGAAGCATCTTCTAGGATGAACAACACCATTGTTCTCTTT
>JBCEWE010002045.1:0-20443 GCA_039877035.1 Silurus lanzhouensis
AAATACAACCCACAAAACACACACACACACACACACACACACACACACACACACCACACACACCTGACTGCAAAAAAAATGGTTTCATTTACAAGATCCTTCAAGTCAAAAAGTCAAATTGAAACATTCTGAATATTAAAACACGTCAAATTGTTATTAATGACAGAAACCCATTCAATGTCTTTCAAGAAGAAAGAAAGAAAGAAAGAAAGAAAGAAAGAGGAAGGATAGAAGGAAGAAAGAAAGGATTGAAGGAAGGGAGGAAGGAAGGAAGGTAGGAAGAAAGAAAGAAAGAAAGAAAGAAAGAAAGAAAGAAAGAAAAGAAAGAAAGAAAGAAAGAAAGGAAGGAAGGAAGGAAGGAAGGAAGGAAAGAAGAAAGGAAGGAAGGAAAGAAGGAAGAAAGAAAGGATTGAAAGAAAGGTGTGCTTCCACTACATTTGGGCGAATCTGGTGGAACTCTTATGTAATGTATATCATTAGACGAGTTGTAATGAATTCTGCCCCCTTTCCCCCTTCTACACTACTAATATACCCCCCGGGGGCAGATGGAAAACTAATGAAAATTATAATTAATGTCTCAGTACATCTTACTGTCTTCTGTAATGATCATGTGGTACGAGTGTGTCATTTAAAAAAAAAGAAAAAGAAAAGAAAGAAAGAAAGAAAGAAAGAAAGAAAGAAAGAAAGAAAGAAAGAAAGAAAGAAAGAAAGAAAAAGATGAGGATGATACATGCATTAACACAGCTGTATGAAAGAAAGAAAAAAGAAAGAAAAATAATGAAAAAAGAACGTAAGAAAGAAAATAGAAAGAAAGAAAATAGAAAGAAAGAAAGAAAGAAAGAAAGAAGAAAGAAAGAAAGAAAGAAAAGAAAGAAAGAAAAAAGAAGATGATGAGATGATACATGCATTAACACAGCTGTAAGAAAGAAAGAAAAGAAAGAAAGAAAAGAAAGAAAGAAGAAAGAAAGAAAGAACACAAATGCTCTCTAGCCCCGCCCACTCTGCTAGCTCCAATCAGAAAGCTGAATCATGCTCAGGAGAGCCCATGGTTTATATGATATCATGTCAAACAAAGGAACATGTTCATAATATTTTGTACATGCTCTGTCTGGTGTATGTGTGTGTGTGTGTGTGTGTGTGTGTGTGTGTGTTGTGTGTGTGTGGTGTGTGTGTGTAGGATATAAGTTCTTTCTGGCCTTCAAAGATCTGAAAGATCTTTCATGTGATAAATACAGTAGGCCACTTTGGTGTGTGTGTGTGGTGTGGGTGTGTGTGTGTGCGTGTGTGTGTGTGTGTGTTGTGTGTGTGTGTGTAGGTGAAAATAAAGCACGCTACATACTGCAGTGTAGTAAGTTGCTGTCTGTTCCTCAGCAACCAGCATCAGTGTGCAGCATCATGAAATATACACACACTTCGATTTTTTTTTACTCACACATGATTTTTTTTCTCCTTGGATCTCATCTCCTGTAGATGAGAGAAAATGAGGAACCTGATTGGTTCCAGAGCGTATGTTCAGGGCCAGAAAAAGAAAGGCGAAGTCCATGCTTCAGTATGAATATGAAAAGTCACTTTGCTTCATTAACATATTCAGGTCTAATGCATAGTGGGAATCGTTTTGGGACTTAGGGAAGACCTTCAACGAGCTCAACTCCCAAAAATGTAGAAACCATTAGGCAACTTGTGCATGATGATCGTTGGATAAACTCCACTGATTTGTCTCCTGCAGACTATTCCAAAAGATGCAGTCCAGCTTGCTGTTTAGACACAGTGTTTAGATTTGGTGCAAATCGCAGAAGGTGCTTCAAGAGTATTCAAGAAGAACGCGGGGGCTGCATTGGACATCTGGTTTGACATCTATTGTAACTTTGTGGTGGTGGGGGTGTGGATGTTATGTGGGGTGTTCTGGATTTTATTAAATAGCAAGGAAGGTGAAAGGGACAGAGTCTTGAAAGAGAGGAATGCTGTAAGATTATTCAATGGGGTTGGAGATCTATAGCAGGAGATCTTCCACTCCAACCCATGAAAAGTCTAGAACTGATTTTCTAACCAAAAGCATTGTCATGCTTGAGCAGGTTTGGTCTCCTAGTTCAAGCGAAAGAAAAAATTGATGCAAGAAATCCAAAGACGTCTAACACATTCCAATTTTAAGTAGAACCAAATCTGGTTAGAAAGGTTAGGTGTCCAAATACTTTTGGCAAACTGTAATTAGAGTGTGCTCGCCGCCAAATTAAACGGCGAGTGGAAAAATCCAGACGTCTGTTAGCGAAGCATGATGGAAACCTGAGCCTTTAAATCAGGTCAAACAGAAAGAGTCTCCTGAGGGACAGAGAAAAGGAGACGGACAAAACGAGTGACAAGGTGATGGAACGATAGAATGAAAATAAATAAATGTAGGACCTGGGGAAGAGAGACAGATTGACAGTGAGAAAAGTGAAAAGACAGGAAAGGAACAAAAGGATAGTGAGAGATAAAGAAAAGGAAGGATATAAGACAGATACAGATAGGAAGACAGGAGGCCAAAAAAGCATAGAAAAATCAAATCGGAGGGAAAAGAGCACATAGAGAGACATAGACACAGACCCCAACTTGGACTCAGAATTAAACCCAGACCCAAAGCCAAAACCAAATCTAATCCCAGACTCAAACCTAAATCTAAACCGAGATCAAATCCCAGAAACAACCCATCCTAAAATCAGACTCAATCCCAGATGCAGACCAAAACTTAGACACAGACCCAAGTCTAGACCCAGACCTTAAAATTAGACCCAATCTCAGAGACATATGAGAGACAGTAACAGAGAGAGACAGGAAAAAAAAAGAGATGTACAGAGTGCACGTGTGGCCGACAGACAGACAGACAGACAGACAGACAGACAGACAGACAGACAGACAGACAGACAGATCACAGACAGACAGACGGACAGACGAACAGACAGACAAAGACAAACAAAGTTTGGCTGGGGGACAAATAGATGTATGCAGAGTGAATGAGACCCGAGAGAGAGAAAGCAAGGGAGAGAAACAATGAGAGTGGCAGATAGAAAGAAAGAGAGAGAGAGTGATGCAGAACAACAAAAAAGACAGATGGAAAGGGATATATATATATATATATATATATATATATATATATATAATATATATATATATATATATATATATATATATATATATATATATGAAATGACTAATAATTATTAACTAATAATAGCAAGAGTCTTTCCTTACTCACCTTACACACACACACACACACACACACACACAAACACACACACACGCTTACCCCTAAAAATCTGCTTAATATTTCAAAGAATTAATCGATGGCTGTTTTTTTAATTAAAACCAAATCTGAAGAACACTACTGAAGGTAGAAGATGGGGTCTCACACTAGTGCATCGTAGGACACAACACACGCACACGCACACACACACACACACATACACACACACACACACACACACTCCATGGACTGTGTTATGGATGTGTGCAGGGTTGTGTTGTGTGGTGTGTTTGGTCAGTTCTGGTTCTTCTCAGGCTCGTGCCTGCAGCAGCTGGAGGATAATAAGAACCAGAGCCATGAGCTTCAGCTCTGTTCCTCACAGTGACGGATTAATCAATGGCTGAATTAAATTCCTTCGAAATTTCTCTCGTTGCCATCTGCCAGAAGACGAGATGTGTGTAACGCTCAACAAGCAGCAAAGCTCCAAAAACGTCCTCGCTACAAAATTCAGTCTTCTCTCACGTATCATTTTATTTGTATTGTGTGAAAAAAAGACCTGTTTTTCATCAATAATTCATCACCTTTCTTGACGATGTGTTTCATCATGGATATGAAAGATTTTTTGATAAATAATGCTCTTTTTTCCTAACAAAAAAGAAAGTAGATCCAATACAGACCTAAACCCAAACCTAAACCCAGACCCAATCCCAGAGCCATCTTAAAAACCAGATCCAGACACAAACTCGATCCCAGACCCAAACTCAAATCTAAACCCAGTCCCAAACTTCAGAGCCAAACCAAGACACAAACTTAGACTCAGACCCAACACCAAACCAATTTTTTGACTCAGACCTAAACACAGACTCAAACTTAGACCCAGATCAAACAGCAGCAAACTGAATCCAGACCCAAACCCAATCCCAGAATCAGTCTCTTACCCAGCCCAAAGTTAGACCAAGATCAAACACCAGATTTAATTTCAGACTCAAACCTAGAGATAGACACAAACTTAGATTCAGACCCACAACCAACCCAAGACCAGACCCAGACTTAGACACAGAACTAAACCCATACCCATATCCAAAACTAGATCCATACCCAAATTCCAGATCCAAACTCAAATCTAAACCCAGACTCAGATACCTGAACCATGCATGGTTTTAACATGTTTTTAACAATCCTAGACCCAAATCTAGATACATACCCAATTCCAGACCCAGACCCAATTCCAGATCCAAATCTAGATCCAGACATAAACCCTATCCCATAACAAGACCCCAGTCCCAAAACCAAATCCAATCCCAGACCCAAACATAGACAAAGTCCTAAATCAAACCCAGACCTAATCTCAAACCCAGACCTAATCCAGAACCAGATTAAATCACAAAATTCTAAAGCCATACACAGACCCAAACACCCAGTCCCAGATCAACACTCAGACCCAAATCAAGACTTCAAATCAGACCCAGAATCAGACACAATCCCCGACCCAGACCCAGATTTAACAGCTTCTTGAACCGCAGTGACCTTCTGTTCTCATTCACAATAATGACCTTCATTTGTCAGTCATAGCTCTGCAGATATTCATCCTCACTCTGTGATCGCAACGGTTTCATGAGGACTCAATGAGATAATTACCATAATATGATGAGTGAAATCCCTGATTCCCAATGCATACAATTAATATAAACACACACACACACACACACACACACACACACACACACACACACACACACACACACACAGCAGTCCTCCAGTTATTGATTCGTTTTCGTGGGAACAGAACATCCTTGATCTTCATCTGTTTTGCTGCTCTGAGTCAAAATTATCTTCTCTAAAATTTGTTCATGAGACATAATAGCATGCAACAGAACCATGAAGTGTATCCGGGCTCAATCCTAGGTCCGATCCGAGACCAAATCCTAAACCCAGACTCAGACTCAGATCCCGACTCAATCCGAGGTTCAGTCCAGACCTAGACCTAATTCTATACTCGGACTCAATCCCAGATTTAAACCTTGATCAAGATTCAATCCCAGAAACAATTCCAAGCATAGAACCAATTCCAGATCAAATCCCAGATTCACTCCAAACCTAGACACAATCCCAGACCTAAAACCAGACCAAGACACAATGCCAGAAGCAATCCAGATTCCAGACTCAGACCCAATCCCAGACTCAATTTAATCCCAGACACAGACCCAAATCCAGACCCAAATTCAAACCAATACCTAAAAACAAGATTTATTACCAGACCTGAATCCAGACCTAGGCCAAAATCCCAGACCCAATTCCAAGCCCAGTCCAGACCCAGACACAGTACTAGATGTAGACTCAATGCAAAACTTAAACCCAGTTCTTCACCCAATCCCAGACCTAAATTCCAGACCCAAACACAAGCCCAATCCTACATTCTAAAAAATTTATGTGTTTATTTATATTCTCTTTTCTTGATGATCTCTTCCTCTTCTTCTATCTTCTGTTATGGACAGAGAGAATCTTCTTCTTCTTCTTTCGGCTGCTCCCATTAGGGGTCGCCACAGCGGATCATCCGTCTCCATACCACCCTGTCCTCTACATCTGCCTCTCCCACACCAACCACCTGCATGTCTTCCCTCACCACATCCATGAACCTCCTTCTTGGCCTTCCTCTTTTCCTCCTACCTGGTGGCTCCATCCTCAGCATTCTTCTACCAATATAATTCATGTCCCTCCTCTGCACATGTCCAAACCATCTCAATCTCGCCTCCCTCACCTTGTCACCAAAACATCCTACATGCGCTGTCCCTCTAATAAACTCATTTCTAATCTTATCCATCCTCGTCACTCCCAACGAAAACCTCAACATCTTCAGCTCTGCTACCTCCAGCTCCACCTCCTGTCTTTTACTCAATGCCACTGTCTCTAAACCATACAACATCGCAGGTCTCACCACAGTCCTATAAACCTTCCCTTTCAATTTCGCAGATACCCTACTATCACAAATCACTCCTGTCACTCTTCTCCACCCACTCCACCCTGCCTGCACTCTTTTCTTCACTTCTCTAACACACTCTCCATTACTTTGCACTGTTGACCCCAGGTACCTGAATTCCTCCACCTTCTGAAGCTCTCCTCCCTGCAACCGGACCACTCCACTGCCCTCCCTCTCATTCACACACATGTATTCTGTCTTACTCCTACTGAGTTTCATTCCCCTTCTCTCCAGCGCATATCTCCACCTCTCCAGGCTCTTCTCGACCTGCTCTCTACTCTCACAACAAATCACAATATCATCCGCAAACATCATAGTCCAGGGAGACTCCTGTCTGACCTCGTCCGTCAACCTGTCCATCACCACTGCAAACAGGAAAGGGCTCAGGGCCGATCCTTGATGCAGTCCAACCTTCACTCTAAACCAGTCTGTCGTACCTACTGCACACTTCACTGCCGTCACACTGTCCTCATACATGTCCTGCACCACCCTCACATACTTCTCTGACACACCTGACTTCCTCATACAATACCACAACTCCTCTCTTGGCACCCTGTCGTACGCCTTCTCTAAATCCACAAATACACAATGCAATTCCTTCTGTCCTTCTCTATACTTCTCTATCAACATTCTCAAAGCAAATAAGGCATCTGTGGTGCTCTTCCTCGGCATGAAACCATACTGTTGCTCACAGATGGTCACCTCTTCTCTCAGCCTGGCTTCCACTACTCTTTCCCATAACTTCATGGTGTGACTGATCAACTTAATACCCCTGTAGTTACTGCAGGTCTGCACATCTCCTTTATGCTTAAAGATCGGTACCAGCACACTTCTTCTCCATTCCTCAGGCATCTTCTCACCTTCCAAAATCCTGTTAAACAATCTGGTCAAAAACTCCACTGCCATCTCTCCTAAACCTCTCCACGCTTCTACCGGTATGTCATCTGGTCCAACCGACTTTCCACTCTTCATCCTCTTAATCGCTGCTCTCACTTCCTCCTTACTAATCCTATCTACATCCTGCTTCACCAACTCCACATCATCCAACCTTCTCTCTCTCTGATTTTCCTCATTCATCAGCTGCTCAAAATACTCCCTCCACCTTCTCAACACACTCTCCTCACTAGTCAACACATTTCCCTCTCCATCCTTTACTGCTCTAACTTGCAGTACATCCTTTCCAGCTCGGTCCCTCTGCCTGGCCAATCGGTACAAATCCTTTTCTCCTTCCTTAGTGTCCAACCTCTCATACAGCTCCTCATATGCCTTTTCCTTGGCATTCGCCACATCCCTCTTAACCTGCTGCCGCATCTCCTTGTACTCCTGCCTACTTTTCTCATCACTCTGTCTATCCCACTTCTGTTTTGCCAACCTCTTTCTCCTTATGCTCTCCTGCACTTCCTCATTCCACCACCACGTCTCCTTGTCTTCCTTTCTATTTCCAGATGTCACACCAAGTACTTTTCTAGCTGCCTCCCTCATCACTCCTGCAGTATTTGCCCAATCATCCAACACCTCCTTAACACCACTGAGCCTCTCTCTGACCTCTTCCCTGAACCTCACACTACACTCTTCCTCCTTCAGTTTCCACCATCTTATTCTTCTTTCAGTCCTCACTCTCCTCCTCTTCTTCTTCGCCTCCAAAACCATCCTACAGACCACCATCCTATGCTGTCTAGCTACACTGTCCCCTGCCAACACCTTACAGTCGCCAATCTCCTTCAGGTTGCATCTCCTGCATAGCACATAGTCCACCTGTGTGCACCTTCCTCCACTCTTATACGTCACCCTATGATCCTCCTTCTTCTTAAAATAAGTGTTCACCACTGCCATTTCCATCCTTTTAGCAAAATCTACCACCATCTGCCCTTCCACATTCCTCTCCTTAAAACCATACCTACCCATCACCTCCTCGTCACCTCTGTTCCCTTCACCTACATGCCCATTAAAGTCCGCCCCAATCACCAACCGTTCTTTCCTAGGTACACCATCTACCACTTCATCTAATTCACTCCAGAATCTTTCCTTCTCCTCCATCTCACAGCCAACTTGTGGAGCATAGGCACTGATGACATTTATCATCATCCCTTCAACTTCCACCTTCACGATCATCACCCTATCAGAAACTCTCTTCACCTCCACTACACTCTTACTGTACTCTTCCTTCAGAATCACCCCTACACCATTTCTCTTTCCATCCACACCATGATAAAACAGTTTAAATCCACCTCCAATGTTCCTGGCCTTACTCCCTTTCCACTTGGTCTCCTGAACACACAGCATATCTACCTTTCTCCTCTCCATCATATCAGCTACTTCTCTCCCTTTACCCGTCATAGTACCAACATTTAAAGTACCAACCCTAACCTCCACTCTCCTACACTGCTCCTTTCCCTGCCGTCTCTGTAGACGTCTTCCTCCTCTCCTTTTCCTCCTTCGGCCAACAGTAGCCCAATTTCCACCGGTACCCTGTCGGCTAACGATACCTGTGGCGGTCGTTGTTAACCCGGGCCTCGACCGATCCGGTATGAAATTCTCATTTGTGATCCGCATATTTGATTTGGCACATGTTTTACACTGGATGCCCTTCCTAACGCAACCCTCCCCATTTACCCGGGCTTGGGACCGGCACTAAGAATGCACTGGCTTGTGCCTCCCTAATGGCTGGGTTTATGGACAGAGAGAATGAGAGAGATAAAAAAGAGAGAGAGAGAGAGAGAGAGAGAGAGAGAGAGAGAGAGAGAGAGAGAGAGTAAGAGAGAAAGAGAGAGAGAGAGATTGTGCTTGTGTAACTATGCAACAAAGAAAGATATCCAGATATCAAATAGAGAATATAAATCAGAGTACAAAAACAAGCAAACAAACAAAGATTGATTGATTGATTGATTGAGTGATTGAGTGATTGATTGAGCGAGAGTGAGTAAGTGATTTAGTCCTACTGGTGGAAGTTAAACAGATTATGAAGGTAATTGTGGTCTTCAAGCACCAAAAATCCAGAACTGAACTCTGAACTGGGAATTTCAATGAAGTAACAAAAATAATCATAAATAAATAAATAAATAACAATTTTATATATATATATATATATATATATATATATATATATATATATATATATATATATATATATATATATATATATATATATATAAAAATTAAATAAAAAAGAATAATAATTACAACAAAAATAAATAAATAAATATAAATATTGCAAATTGTAAATAAGGTTCCTGAACACCATCTAGGTGAGAAGGTTCATGAATTTGGTTCCAGGACAGTGAATTAACTCCACTATGGTGCTGATGTTGTCAGATCTTTGCTCTAGTCAGCACTTATTGAATTACTAAAAATAAAATAAAAGCGTTTCCTGTGTGTCGGCATATAAATCATGTGTCCAAGGTTCTACTTCTCCCACATCAGCATCGATACAATCGTTCGTATCTCATTCAGAAGGTCAAAAGGGGACGGGGGTCTTTGCTTTGATCTTCAGCACTAGTGCCTCGTGCTGATTAACTCATGTGCTAGAGTGGCCTGGATTGTTATTTAAATGGCCCTGGTGTCAGATAGGATTGAGTGCTTCAGGGGCTGGAGAGATCCCTCAGCGGCATGCAGTGATCATGACCATGTGTTCTTCAGGGTTCCTCTATCAGCAAGTCCATGCTTCTGTTACTTACATCTCATCAGCATGTAGTTCTAATGCATATACTGTATGGATAGAAGTTATAAAATATAATATATAATATAGATAGATAGATAGATAGATAGATAGATAGATAGATAGATAGATAGATAGATAGATAGATAGATAGATAGATAGATAGATTGATAGATAATTGTTTTTCACCTCGACTAAATAAAATGTCCTGTGTCCCATATTGCCTGCTGTGAAGCAAGCATTAAGCAGAGGAACAGAACAGTGTGTGTGTGTGTGTGTGTGTGTGTGTGTGTGTGTGTGTGTGTGTGTGTGTGTGTGTGTGTGTGTGTGTGTGTGTGTGTGGAGCCAGGTTGAAGAGTAGAAAGCACAGCAGCTGCTGACTATGACAGTAAAAGACCTTTATAGTATGTGTGTGTGTGTGTGTGTGTGTGTGTGTGTGTGTGTGTGTGTGTGTGTGTGTGTGTGTGTGTGTGTGTGTGTGTGTGTGTGTGTGGCTGCCCGGTACAATGGCCTTGATTTAATTCACTTTACTTCGACAAGCACACCAGGGACCACATCACATGCCGTGGGTTTATTTAAAGCGCAAACTATGCAGAATTTTGCGTTCTGATTGCCGTGTGTCTATTCAATTTTCTGTAATAGAGGGGCGGGGTCTAATATTTGATCGCTTCTTTAGTAACGGCAAATTTAAGGATTTGTATGATGGAAGCTTTGTATAATAATAATAATAATAATAATAATAATAATAATAATAATAATAATAATAATAATAAGAAGAAGAAGAAGAAGAAGAAGAAGAAGAAGAAGAACTAGCAGCAGCAGCACGATCATTATCATCATCTTCATCAAACCACCACCACCATAATTCCTGTTTTTGGCAGTAAGAGGAAACCAGAGAACCCTGAGGTGAACGTAGAAAAATATCATAATAGACAAACTCTATCTATCTATCTATCTATCTATCTATCTATCTATCTATCTATCTATCTATCTATCTATCTATCTATCTATCTATCTATCTATCTATCTATCTGTCTGTCTGTCTGTCTGTCTGTCTGTCTATCTATCTATCTATCTATCTATCTATCTATCTATCTATCTATCTATCTATCTATCTGTCTGCCTGTTTATCTATCTATCTATCTATCTATCTATCTATCTATCTATCTATCTATCTATCTATCTATCTATCTATCTATCTATCTATCTACATTTCCACCCCCTTTCTCTCTCCTTCTCTTTAGATCTCTCTCTCTCTCTCTCTCTCTCTCTCTCTCTCTCTCTCTCTCTCTCTCTCTCTCTTGACCTGAACTAACACGAAACACGAAGACGTGAGGGGACGTGCAAAATCATTTCGACGAGTCCGCGACTTCAGACACTCGCCCGTGGAAGGCACAACACCACCATCATCACGACCACCAGCACCACCAGCAACAACAACAATCTCCGGTATTCGCGAGGCGCAGAGCACGAGCCGGAGCGCGTGTGTAGATAGATGAAGAGGGTGGGATGTGTCTTCTCCTGAACGCGGTGTTACGGGGAATAACAATTCAGCGTGGACAGCGTCTGGCGCGCGCACAGAGACGGGAGAGAGGAAACGGGGGACAGGAGACGGGGGACGGCGGAAATATTATCGGAAACGGGAGAAGGAGGAATCCAAAGCTGATGAGGGAGAGGAAACACTCTGGGGTCTGGAAATTAAAGAAGTAAGTAACTAGTGGAGTCCATCCATCTATCCATCTATCCATCCATCTATTAATCAATCTATCTATCTATCTATCTATCTATCTATCTATCTATCTATCTATCTATCTATCTATCTATCTATCTATCTATCTATCTATCTATGTCAGGTTTTATATACTATATATATATATATATAATATATATATATATATATATATATATATATATATATATATATATATATATATATATATATAAGTAATGGAATGGAAAACAAATGAATAAATGGCAGCTGAGAGAGAGAGAGAACAAGAGACAGAGGAAGAGAAAGAGAGATGATGGTGAGGAGGTGCACTCTTTATGGATGTCTCTGCAAATGGCAAAATCCAGCCTCATTAAAGGTTCATTCGGTTGCCTTGGCTTCTGGTTCCACCTCCAGTCTCTATTTGCTCTTATAATAAGTGCCACTTTTCTGGGAAGATGTTCCACTAGATTTTGTGGAGATTCGGTTGGAGATTTGTGTTCGTTCAGACACAAGGGTGTTAGAAGGTACGGTCATGTGACGAGGCCTTGAATGACATTCCGATTCATACGAATAGGTTTGGAGCTCTATAGCAGGAGATCCTCCTTTCTTCCAACAAATTGAAAGCAGATTTTCATGGAGCTGGACCTTTTCACAGGGGCACTGGAACAGGTTTAAGTTTCCTAGTTCAAGTGAAGGGAAATTTCAATGCTTAAATATCTAAAGATGTCCTACACAATTGTGTGTCTCCAAATGTGTTTGGGGAAGAACTTGATATGTCTGGAAAAGTCTGGTGATCCAATACATTTGGTAAATATACTGTATATATATTACACATATAGTGTGCTACTATTATTATTATTATTATTATTATTATTATTATTATTATTATTATTATTATTATCATTGTTATTATTATTATATTTATTATATTTATTATTATTATAATTATAATAATAATAATTATTATTATTATATTTATTTGTTTGTATCAATTCATTAAATAGCATGTATTTATTTATTTTATTATGATTTTTAAAAATATATATTAGTATTAGTAGTATTTATTTGTTGTATTCCTGACACAGAGCATTAGCGAAGGAGTTCAGCGATAAATAAATATTAAATAAAAAAAAAACACAGATTTCTCCTTCCACCCACCGCTGCTAATTTCTCGATGGAATCAGCTGACCCTGTTGTGTCTGGACAGCAAAAATAAACATAAAAAACACTCACAGAACATAAATTTACAAGTTTGAGTTCATAGATCTGATATAAATTATGAACGCTGGTCAAGGTTTGGGGGTAAAAGGGGGCAAAATGTAAATGTGGGACCCCTGCTGCTTCCTGTTGCAGTGCATTATGGGATTTATGTTCTGTATGTATCAGAAATGGAAAAAAAAGAAATATCCTTTAGATGTTGTTTCAAAATGTAGGGTTGGGTCATTTTGCTTCATTGTGCTTTATGTACAATAATTATATATTATTTTTGCATACAAAAATCGTCAAAAGTATTGGGACACAAATTTTCCAGCTGTATATCATTTTTTCCCCGATCCAGGAGACACACGATTGCATAAGATGTCTTTTAATGCTGTCGCATAAAATTTTCTCTGCACTTGAACTAAAGGACTCAAACCCTGTGCACAAAGCCAGCTTCATGAAGATCTGCTTTTCATAGGTTGGAAGAGATGGAAGATCTCCTGCTATAGAGCTCCAATCCTATTGAGATTAATTGGAGAGGCACCACAGATCTCCTCACCTTACTTACATCAGTATCTGACCTTACCAACTAACACCCTTGTCTTTGAATGAGCACAACATTTTCCCAGAAAAGTGGAGCTCATTATAAGAGCTTGGTGCACAAAAGAATCTCAGGAGCGATTTTTTTGCAGGCACATAAGAACATGCAAGAGCAGGAGATCTTCCACATCTTCCAACCCATGTTAAACGTATCTTCATGGTGTATGCTTTGTGCACAGGACATTGTCATAGACCAGGTTTGAGTCTTCTAGTTCCAGTGAAAGGAAACTTTCCTGCCAAGCATCCAAAAATATCCTGTGCAATTAAGTGTCTTCAACATTGTGGTAACAATTCGGAGAGGAACTACATATAGCTGATTGATTCATAATTTGTTCAGTGTATCAGATACTTCAAAGATTTGTATAAGCTGAAAATAAATGTAATGGAGCATAGAAAAGAAAAACCCATCCATTCATCCTTCCAGTGATTCCATTACTTCATCTCCTTCTTGTCCAAACCCAGTGGCCGCTCCTGATCTTCTGGACCCCAAAGCCGCTGCTCACAACTCCAAGCCACGCCTGTCCTTTTCTGCCAAGCCGGTGGTGCTGAACACTGAGGATGAGTTGAGCCGCGTGTCAGCGTCATGCGCTGGAAAACAGTGCTCACCGTCTTCTTGCTGGTGGTTCTCTATCTGATCATGGGAGCCACTGTGTTCAAAGCGCTGGAGCAGCCGCACGAGAATTCGCAGAAACTCGCCATCCTCAGCCAGAAACTGCAGTTCCTCATCGATCACCCGTGCGTCAACTCCACCGAGCTGGAAGAGTTAGTGAAGGTGAGGCAAGGCACACACACACACACACACACACACACACACACACACACACACACACACACACACACACACACACACACACAGACCCACTTACGCAGTGCAAATGCAGCAAAAATTATTATCATTGTTGTGATTTTCAGCTTCCTATAGAATAAAATATTCACAGCCCCCGGCCCCTCAAACACACACACACACACACAGAGACACACACACACACACCACACACACACACACACACACACACACACAACACACACACACACACACACACACACACATTGCCTGGCTGTGGTGTACACATGCTGTTTGTATATTTATTGAACGCTCTGAAAGAAAGAAAACCCCTACATCCCATTTCAGCACCATGGACAGTGACCACGCTGACGTTTTGACCACTAATTTCTGATTTTTAAATTTGACGTTGCGTGACATTTGTGTGTTAATAAATTCTGAGTACAATTGACTGCTGTCTCATCCAAGGTTATATTCCCAACCTTTTTAACAATCCAGCATTTTCCTGAAGGTAAAACCCAATGTTCTCCCTTTTTTTCGTTATTTATCTTCCAATCCACTGGAAAACTTCTAACCCCATTTTTTTCCTCTATAATTAGTAGCCAATCCATAGTTTTTAACTATACATTTAATCTGACCATTGTTCTGTCTCAGGCCATTATTTATCTCTTAGATGTTCTTCTTGACTCCCCAGAATGTCCGTCTGCCCACTATTTACCTACAAGTGTCTTATCAATGACCTCTTCTTTACATTAAATGGAACGTTGGGCTCTCAATGCTGCTTGATTACATAAGAAAGGCCAAACATACAGCGAAAATATCTTAGTAAGCCTTTCGTGAAAGCAATTTTCAGAGATTTCTTTTTCCGAATGCATGCGTATACCCATTTGTGAATAATGTCATTCAGTTGGAAAAAAAAAGAGATCAAGATGAAAAGGGGTAATCAGGCAAATCTGTCATGCTCCGGAGGCTTTATTTTCCGACTTCCTCTCCAGCCAGGGCTTTTTAAGCACCACACTGTGACACAGAGTGGGAATAAAAGGGCACGGTTAGCAGGGGACAAGAGTGAACTGTGCCTCTGTTAAATTAGGGTCCTGTGCATGTACATGTTTGGCTCGAATCCACTCGTTTGCGTTGAGAACGAAAGCGTAAATAGACAGGTGTCACAAAAGGCTCATCTTTTGTGAAGGATTAAACTCACACTGAGATTACTCAGGATTTTCTCGGAAGAAGCACTATGAGGTATATAAGCTAATCATGAGTGTATTAAGATGTTGGATGGATTAGGTGATACTCCAACATAAAAAGCATATCATGGGCTATTTTCATTGTAGCTCATTGACAATTTTATCAACCCAGTCACTTACAATCGCACTCAGGCTGAGCGTAGTCTTGTAACCGGTCACACCCTAATTCAATTGGTTCGGATAAAGATCTACACTCACTCAAATATTTAGCTTCTTTTCTTCACTTAAACAATAGAACTTGATCTTCTACCCTGACTATTATGGATGCTAAGATGCTTTTCTGCACACAGTAGTTATTCACATTACCCTCATAACAACATCAGTTGCTGCCCCTTGGAACTGCTCTTCCCTTAATTTCTTTTTGTTTTTCACACCAATTCTATCTGTCTGAATTCCTCCATCTGTCAAAAACATGTTCAAAAACTTTTTGACATGTTTGTTACCCACTTTTGCTCATACACATTGTAGAAATTCACATTCATGATGCGTATTGCTTCAAATCCAAGCCAGCGTTTGATCCTCTCACATACACCTCGTAGTGTTACAGGAGCCAGGCTTTGGAGAAGGATCATCCTCGAAAAACCTCTGATGATTTATAAATGATTTCAGAGACATCAAATCCACTACTCACAGGGCTAAATCTAGAACACTTTATTTTAAACAGGTATAATTTATTAGTATGGGGGTAGACCCTCCTTTGGACGCCAATTTCAGCCTGAGGTTAAGGTCACTATATGATCCTTTACAATGTGGAGAAAGACTTTCCTGACTCGCTTTTCTAAAACATCCACAGTGGCTCAAAAATATTCAGATTTGGTGTTGTGGGGCATGTTCTTTAATGTTTATTTAAACCCTGTGGCATAAGTCTTGATGCCTTGTTATCTGGATACATGGCATACCTTCCTGGTACACTGTTTGAACCAATGGTCCTCCAGATTGTTTTTGGTTCTTTGGCAGTCTAGGACTAAAACAGAACCTAGAGAACTACATCATTTTGAAACCCAAACTCTTATTTTGCTCTGGGAACACAATGGTCTGGATAGGAAGATACTTTGGGGTTCCTTCCACGAGGCTTCTAGCGGCATCGGTGAGGAACTATACTGCAAGCTTTTTAAACAAGAAATGTTCATGAACAACTCATACTCATTTTCCTATTTTATGACCACCCTCATAGCAGGATATCTACAAATCTTAACCCATTAAAAGCAGTCTTTATTGTGAACAGGGGTATTGTCATGCTAAAAAAGGTTTGGGCCTCGTAGTTCAAGTTACCAACCTCAGCCATTAGGGTTGCACAAGCCAGTGCACTCTTAGTGCCGGTCCCAAGCCCGGATAAATAGGGAGGGTTGCGTTAGGAAGGGCATCCAGCGTAAAAACATGTGCCAGATCGAACATGCGGATCATGAATACGAATAATCTGCTGTGGCGACCCCTAATGGGAGAAGCCGAAAGAAAGTTTAAGTTAAAGGGAAAGTTTCTTCCTAGCGCATCCACACATGGCTACAAAAATCCCACTACTTTTGTCTATATAGTGAATTTATTTGCACCTCGATGAATAGCCAATGGGATAAAAATAGTATTGTACAGATCGACTTTTATTTCTTCAGTCTACACAGGCCTTTGTAGTGTAAAAAAACAAAACAAAGAAAAACAAAGATGCAACTTACCTCTGCCATGTTAATCTTTAATTGTATGAGACGTAACACGCCTCGGTCTCGTAGAGTTGGGATGCGCCATATTCACGTAGCAGCAGCTTTGCCGAGGGGAAACGGTTTTAGCGAAGAGACATCATCGACATTGGTCGCAAACGATTGCTCACTTTCTATATAATAAAAGTAAAAGTTTAATGTAAATAAATCGTTTTTTTGCTGATGCAAATGTGTTAGAACAGATGCATCGCCGATTACAAATGCCAACTTGTATTTTTTATATAACTTTTATATATATATATTCGTTATCCACAATAGAGAAGCTTCAGTATATGCTCTTGGATTCTCAAGGAATCATGCCTTACAATTATTTCTTCTTTTTTTCCCCATAAGATAAATTGCCATGTTTTTTTTTTAATGCTCAGTGGGAGTAATTAACGTAACAGCACTGGTGGAGGAAAGTAAAAGCCCTGGAGCAGCTTCACCTCCTTCCAGCATTAGGAGAAAAGAGAAAAAAAATGTATTAAATCTTGAGCTTGACTAATCGAATGCCGTAGCTTTCGGGAAGAGCGAAAGAACGACGAGACAGAAGGAATCTGAATGTTAATTTATTCGTATTGGCAGCTTCATATCTCAGTGTTAACACTGCGTTATGAAACGAGGAACAGGGAGGGGTAGAAAGAGCAAATCTGATTATACTAGCATACACAAATTTTTGAAAAAAGTATTGGGACACATGGTTTTTTCCAGCTATATGTTTCAATTCAATTCATTTTGATTTGTATTGAGCTTTTTAAAAATGAATGTCTTAAATCAGCTTTACACAGATAATGTGGTGATAAAAAATTTATATGTTCTTCATAAGTGTAAGTTCGTCCCTAATGAATGAGCGGTGGCGACTGTGGCAAGGAAGAAACCTGTAGAGGAACCATACTCAAGAGGGAACCCATCTTCATGTCTTATTATTGCAAATATATATGTGGTTCTTCTCCAATGAAATTTTCCCTTCACTTGAACTAGGAGATCTCAATCCTGGACCATGACATTGCAAACCATGTGCACCATGAAGATCGGCTTTCCATGGGTTGGAAGCTGTGAAAGATCTTCTGCTATAGAGCTCCTAACCTATTGGGATGAATTGAAACATCCCCCCAGGCCCCATCACTTTACCTACTTCAGCACCTGACTTCACTTCAATATCTAGTTGAAACATCTTTCCAGAAGAGTGGATTTAATTGGGACTAAATATGGATATGAGGTGTGTGTGTGTGTGTGTGTGTGAGTGTGTGTGTGTGTGTGTGTGTGTGTGTGTGGTGTGTTGTGTGTGTGTGTGTGTGTTAAAGATTCAGAGATAATATAATGTAATATAACATAATGTATAATATAACATAATATAACATAATGCTGTTTTCTAAAAAGAATTGTTTGTGTGTGCACATAAAGGCTTATATTAATGTTACTATGTACGTGTATGTAATGTGTATTTGAGTCCACCTGTGGTCAGTTTGGTTGATTGGACACGGTTTGGAAAGGCAAACATCTGTCTATAGAAGGTCCCACAGTTAACAGTGCATGTCAGAGCACAAACCAAGCCATGAAGTCCAAGGAACTGTCTGTAGAACCTCTGAGACTGTATTGAGGCACAGATCATGGGAAGGGTACAGAAACATTTCTGCAGCGTTGAAGCTCCAATGAGCCTAGTGGCCACCATAATCTGTAATGGAAGAAGTTCAGAACCACCAGGACTCTTCCTAGAGGCTTCCAGGGGTGTCTTAGTCAGGGAGGTGACCAAGAACCCAGAAAGACCTTCAACATTTCTATGTGGAATGAGGAGAACCTCCCATAAGCACTTCCATCTCTGCAGCACTCCATCAATCAGGCCTGTATAGTTGAGTATAGTAAGTTTGCTAAAAGACACCTGAAGGACTTTCAGACCATGAGAAACAAAATTGAACTCTTTGGCTTGAATGCCAAGCATCATGTCTGGAGGAAACCAGGCACTACTCATTACCTGTCCAATACCATACCTACAGTGAAGCATGGTGGTGGCAGCATCATGCTGTGGGGATGTTTTTCAGTGGCAGGAGCTCAGAAAGTAGTCAGGTTTGATGGAAAGATGAATAAAGCAATGTACAGAGAAGTCCTTGTGATAACCTGATCCAGATCGTTCTGGACTGGGACGATGGTTTATCGTTCAACAGGACAATGACCCTAAAGTGAGGGGTCCAGCCAGATCCTAGACTTGAACCCGATTGAACATCTCTGGAGAGATCTGAAAATGGCAATGATGCTCCCAACCAACCGGGTGAAGCTTGAGAGGTTCCTCAAAGAAAAATGGTAGAAACCGCCCAAAAATTGGTGCAAGCTTTTAGCATCAAACTCAAAAAGACTTGAAGCTGTAACTGGGGCTGAAGGAGGTTTAACAAAGTATTGAGCAAAAGCTGAAACTTCTTCACGTTGTCATTACGGGGTTTTGTTTGCAGAATTTTGAGGAAAATTAATGATTTAATTCATTTTGGAATTAAACTGTAACATAACAAAAAGTGGAAAAAATAAAGCTCTGTGAAAACGTTCCGGATGCACCGTGTTCAACAAATCCCAAGAAAAATTTCTTTTTTTTTTTTTATTGGCTGATTGTTTGCAATGTTTGTTTGTATATATTTGGACGCCTCAAGCAATTGCATAGGGATTTTGGGTGGTAACCATGACAACGAGTGAATGTACAGCTTTAATCTGGGGAAATTAGGTATGCAATCGTGTGTTCAAATCCAGAACTGAAGAAAAAAAATCATGTGGGTTTGTTCGAGTTGCAATGGAGTAGTAGATGAAGGTAAATGTGGAAGGGGGTTTTATTTTTTTCCACCCTTGGTGAAAATATATATTATAATATTTTAAATAAGGGTAATACACCAAACATGCATGCAGTTTAACCAAACCATCCTGTTGGTGGACCCTTTTCCGGGCCATTCCATCTTACCGGAATTGTCCCTGAGTTGTAATTTGCTGATCATGTAGCTCCATGACGGACTCGTGAAATGAGTTTATGTGGTGCGCAAGCTGTCATTTTTACTCAACCTGATCATTAACCAATCTTTTGAAACTACAGTGAAAAATGTCAGATCAATTTTCACTCATTTTGATGCATCAGCTTTGATCGCCACTCTATAACACAATACTTATCCATAACACACACACACACACACACACACACACACACACACACACACACACACACACACACACACACACACACACACACTCAGGTCATGCACACGACCTTTTAGAAAGAGAAAAGGATCAGAATATAAAGATCTCAGATAGAAGTTCAGCCTGTTCTCAGTGGTTGTTCATTATTTCTAAAGAATCATTCGGATTGGATTAAGTCATTAAGTCATACGTTCTC
>JBCEWE010001997.1:0-5000 GCA_039877035.1 Silurus lanzhouensis
TCTTTTTTTCTTTTTTCTTTTTGTATTTATACATTGTGTTGTATCTCCTGTATACTGTATTATGTCTCTATTTTTTTTATATATTCTCTGTCTGAGTTAAAACATGCTCCTGAGGTACAGTGAGCAATTCTCCTTTCCTTTTCTGCTCCTCGGATCTGCCTGGTTCATCCTGACACCCTACCTCTGGATGGAGTTCTCTTCAATTGGAGACACTCTGATGGTTCCACATCTACAGCACCATGAAGTTACTGAGCAACTCAAGAACCTGAGGATGGATTTGGACCGTAATTAATATCACCAGTCCACTACAATGGCTCAGGACCACATGTCATGGGTTTCAGTTTGAGTCTAGTTTCTTCTTCATACCATCTCAAGGAGTTTTTGCTTCACCACACTCGCCAATGCGCTCGCTCATTAATGATGAACAATTATGAGGAACAAACTATAGGTGCTATACGTACCAGCACCCTCACCTAAGCGAAATGGTTCAGGATCAATAAGCCCAAGATACAGCATTTAAAGCCAGTAAGAATGGGGTAATGTGCATAAATGTAGCTTTGTAACTTGTGTTCAAAGTGGTTTGCAAATATGGTACATAACATTCCTTCAGCACACCTGGCCAGACTATAAACACCTGTTAAAGCGCTAGCAATCAGCCAGGCACTTGAATGTACCTACAATCTGAGGGAACCTGTTTTCTACTGTGAATTCTCAAACCTTGGGCGTCGTACTGACCGTTCTCAGTGAGGCTTAGAAGACTATGCTGAAATGTCAATCTGGCAACGCTAAGCAATTCACAATTACGTAGATACATTTATAGCATTTAGGTGACGCCCTTATCTGGAGCAACTCACAATTATCTCATTTATACTGAACTGAACAGCTAAGGAGTTAAGAGCCTTGCTCAAGGGCCCAGCAGTGGCAGCTTAGCTAATGGGATTTGAACTCATGACCTTCTGATCAGGAAATCCACCATCTCAACCACCTCTTCCCTTAGGTTACTAGCAATATATTGAAGATACACGTCTGCTACATCTCGACGCATTCCCAACGATACAATACACTAAGATACATGTAAGCAGCTACCGATTTCTATTCAATTCAACACAACGCGATTCGATGCATAAAAAAAAATAATACGATGCTCTGCAATTCCACATGGTGCAGATAGTTAATGTTTATTTCTTTGCATCAGACAGACAGCAAGTCATCAATTTACTTAAGAACCTTCTGGCATGCTTCAAACAACACATGGCCTATCACAAACACGTTCTTTTCCTGTTGTGTCTGCAGGAAGTTACAGCTCTACCTCTGCCATGTTAATCTGTATTCTATGTGACTCTGGACACGCCTCGGTCTCTGGTTAAAGTGACGAGAAATCGATCTATATTTTAAAAACTGGTCACAAATGATTGGTCACTTTCTACATAATAAAAGTACAGCGCATCTAATAATAATTAGGTCGAAATAAATCTGGTTTTACAGACGCAAATCTTTAAAAACGACGCATCCAATGCCAAATTGTATTTAATCGATGCATCGCATAACTTTTATGCCGATGTACCTGCACTAGTTTCCTCTACTGACTCTGGTCTCCTGCTATAGTGGAGGTCTGTACCAGTAATCTAAAGGTTGAGGAAAATTGACCAATCAGAAAAGCATTCTGCCTTTTATTTAAAAGCAGTACCTGAAGCCTTATCAGGGATTATAGGAAAAAACTCGGAAGAACTGGAAATAATTTTTCACAATGAAAACACGTGTGATTTACTCCACGGGTTTTATGCTGCTCTGTAACACAACACGTGTCTCCAAGCAAGAACGTGTTTGTTTCACCCTCCCCAGCTGATAGATTCCATGTAACAGAGGATACGCTAGTGTGCGGGAATTGGCAAGATCAATTGTGGTATAAGTAAAAAGCGAACAAAGAGTGCACTTGACGTGGTTTAGGATGCCACTGATGCCACGCATTTAATAATATTGAAATTCAGTGCCAAATATCTAATTCCTGATTGTAACATCATACACAACTTCTCTGTAGTAATGTTATGTATGATGTTACAATCAGGAATTAGATATTTGGCACTGAATTTCATCAATAGTGATTTATAGTTACACTCTTTGTCTATATATATTTTTTTTGCAAAGGCCAAAACATTTCCAGTCATATCTGGTTCTTCTGTAAGCTGTTACCACAACGTTGGAGGCTCAATGTTCCTGTGCACAAAGCCAGCTCCATGAAGATATGCTGTACATGGTTGGAGTGGAAGATTCTGTAGAGATCTGACTCAACCGGATTGAACGTAATGAATTTGGAATGCTGACTGCTTGGAGTGGAAGATCTCCGCTATAGGCGCTGACCCTCAACCATGTTCAACACATTTTGGATGAACTGGAAAACTAACTGCACCCCAGGCTCCTCATCTCACCTACATCAGCACAACATCTTCCCAGAAGAATGGAGATTATTATAACAGCAAATGGGGACTTGCTGTGAAAACTATTCCAGACACTCTTCCTGTTATACCAGTGTCTACCGCAAATTTCTTTTTTCACTCTATGCCATCAAGCTCTCGGATGAAAACAGTAGCCATATTTGCGAGGGGATCTACAACAAGAGCTCTGTTTTATGAGAACTTAGAAGTTAGTGTATTTTTTCCTTTATGTCTTTGTCTTAATTTTTCATTTTTATTTTTCTAAGCAAATTACATGTCAGGATACATTGTCTGAACAATAGTGGATCTAAATCAGAACCTTGTGGGACACCATATTTCATTTTTGTAGACCATGAAGAATTTCCCAGAAGTTGTGGCTCCGAATGCTAAAAAGGGCTTTAAGAAATTGTCGTCTTCTGTAACACACAAGATTTTTCATGAAAACGATGAAAAAAAAAACCGTCCCAGTCAAAAAGCAACCAAATAAAAAGGGTTTCCAGAAGCTCTCCAGAAGAACCTCATGTCTATGTTCTCCCAACAAACACACCTTCATAGGCTCTTGTAGGAAAAGAAGCACATGTACAGCACATGTACATATACTCTGGCACACACACACGTACACACTCCCACCACCATGACACCTAATACACCCTAGTTTCCATGGTGATGTCTCGTATTTCTTTCACATTGTCTTCACTTTCTTTTGTCTCCTTTCAGTTTTCATTCTGGAAAACTGAAACAGCCCCTACAATGGTTTATGAAGCGTCGAAAACATGGCTGATTACCTACACAAAATATAGATCAAACCCACACACACACACACACACACACACACACACACACACAAACACACACCAGAGTTCTTCTTTAGCCGCCGTGTGTTGAAGCGTCAGACATGTCTTCCCTATGGTCCACTAACACCCAGGTTTTTAAATTCACACACACACACACACACACACACACACACACACACACACACACACACACACACACACACACACACACACAAGACGTACTGAGAGTGTAAATCTAACAGAAGGAACCATGGAGAGATTATTAAAGCCATTAAACAACACATAACATCTCCTACACATTGTCTGCCTCTGAATGAAGTCTGATTTCAATCGGATTCACGTCGATCCGATCCGAGCACTTTCCTAAACAGCTCTCATTATTATATTATATATTATATGATATGATATATAGGGGAGTGGTTGCTCAGTGTTTAAGGCTCTGGGTTACTGATCAGAAGGTTGGAGGTTCAACCCCGGTATCGCCAAACTGCCACTCTCGGGGCCCTTGAGCAAGGCCCTAACCCTCTGTGCTCAATGTGAGCTGTATCATGACTGACCCTGTGCTCTGACCCTAGCTTCTGAACAAACTGGGATACACGAAGAAAGAATTTCGCTGTTCTTTTCGTGTATATGTGACAAATAAAGCCTGAGCTTCTTCAAAGACTATTGGGACACCCACCATTTTCAACAAACTGTTACCACAAAGTTGGAGCCACACACGTCTGAGATGTTCGTTCCAGCGTGATGCACCTGTGCACAAAGCCAGCTCCATGAAGATCTGCTTCACATGGGTTGGATTTGGTGGAAGATCTTCAATGGCCTGCTGTTCAGATCTGACTATTGAACATGAATTAAAATGCTGACTGTGCAGAGGGGAAGATCTGCTTTACATGGGTTGGATTTGGTGGAAGATCACCTGCTATAGAGCTTCACCCCTATTGAACATCATGATTTTTTCACGTTGACTGCACCCCAGGCCTCATCACCTCACCAACATCAGTACCTGACTTTACTAACACTCTTGTGACTGAATGAATCTCCAGCAATCTTCACAAAATCTAGTGGTACACCAGAAGAGCAGAGGGTTATTATAACAGCAAATGGGGACTCCACGTGGAACGCGATGTTCAAAAAGTTAGAACTTTGAATAAAATGTATTAATATGATTATTTATTACTATTAAACACTCCATGAAGCACTTGCTACTTTCATCTCCTGAAGGAAACCTATAAAACTTCCACATGTTATATGTACAGTTCCTTTTTCATGTCTCAAATCTGTGCCTCTGAACCCTACGGCTTACAAACAGGAAGCGGTTTGGCCGAAACAAGCCCTGTAACAATCTATTAGCAGCCCAGCGTAACACCTCCAGAGCCAAATCGATGCTCATCAATAAGCGCTCTGAGAGTGCGGCGATACCGAACCGACATCGTAATGAGCCGAGGACGTGCAGGATCGAGCTGACGCAGCAGGTCACACATAACAGACGCAAGCTCGTTATAGCACCGGAGGAGAGGAACCGAGCAGACCCTGAGATCTCGTTTCGAAACCCTCGCCATTAGTTATAATGGAGCATTGGAGTGATATAGAAGCGTTCGCTGTACAACCTTTATTTATTTTTCCATAGCACGATGGAGATTGTTCCACGGCAGTTTTCCAGACGTAAATACATTTTAAGTTCATAAAAATATCTCTATAAGTTGGCAGAAAAACTTCTTGAAGAAAACCTTGAGAGGAACCAGATTTAAAAAGGGAACCTCATCATCGTCTGGAA
>JBCEWE010001997.1:10000-20391 GCA_039877035.1 Silurus lanzhouensis
TTCTCTCTTTCTTCACTTCTCCTCTCTTGTGGTGGTGATGGTGTTGATGATGTTGAAGGTAGTGGTTAAGGTGGTGGTGATGGTGGTGGTGATGGTGTTGATGATGTTGAAGGTAGTGGTTAAGGTGGTGGTGATGGTGGTGGTGATGGTGTTGATGATGTTGAAGGTAGTGGTTAAGGTGGTGGTGATGGTGGTGGTGATGGTGTTGATGATGTTGAAGGTAGTGGTGAAGGTGGTGGTGATGGTGGTGGTGATGGTGTTGATGGTGAAGGTGGTGGTGATGGTGTTGGTGAAGGTGTTGGTGATGGTGGGTGGTAATGGTGGTGATGGTGGTGGTGATGGTGTTGATGGTGTTACTGAAAAAAAAATTATCCTCCCTCCGCCCCGCAATTCCATGGAAAGAGCGTGAAGGATGCGCGTCAAATGTATCGTTTGCGACAAAGGGTCCTACCTAACCCTAACAAAACACACACACACACACACACACACACACACAAACGCACACGCAAAGCTGTCTCGATGCCTCGCGCTTTCCGATCACAGTGCACGCTTTCTCCAGATCATGGTTCCTGAACATGTCAGAATATCTCATGACCGCGGCCGGTACCCAGAAATGGAAAAAAAAAACAAGCAAAAAAAAAGAGAATACATTATTGTGGACGCGCGTAAAATAAAAGGGCCACGGGTGAGAAGGTCCTACCTGGCTGAAACATACTTTGGAAATAGAAGATGACCAGGATAAAAGATCCCAAACATGTGGCGAGGACCATCCGGCAAATCCTGCTCATCCTCATCAGGTCGAACAGCATCTGTTTCATGGCTCGGCGGAGAGAACAGACGGGGGACACGGGGACAGACCGCGCACAGAGACAGGGACCACCAGCACCAGCGTGCTGCCTGTGTGTGTGTGTGTGTGTCTGAGTCGCGATCTGATGCTGATGCTGCTGCTCGCTCGCTGCTCACTGTGGGGTTGCCAGATTGCAACCGGTTCCATGAAACAGATCCACCTCCTTATAAGTGACGTAGGCATGATGCCCATATATGGACATCCGGCTTCATTCGATCGCCAGAACAATGTAAATTTATTTAGACATAAACTGTGACTTTTCCTCCATTAAACTTCATTCACGACAGAACATCTCACTTAAATAGTATTAATAACCACAGAACAACGTGTATATAAAAATAAAAATAAATAATGTATAGATTTTTGTTTGTGTTTTATGGAGCATCGTTAACATAAGAATTATAAACTATTAAAGAAATAATGACAATGAAAAGTTTCCTTATAATAAATTTGCACTAAAATATTTGCCAAGAATAAAAAATCACTGAGCAATGTACTGAATCTGTGGGGTTATGATTAAAAGTGTGTCCTGATTTTTGTCTTAAACAAAAAAAAAACACACAAAAAAAGAACAGCACAATATTTTCACAAACACAATTACAGACCAGATGTTTTCTTAATATAATGTAAAAGTGTAACAATGAGATAATGGATAGGAATTATTGCTGTGAATTGCGTACATGTACAACGATTTATATCCATGCATTATATTATATTATATAGAGGATAAGATGTTTGATTTTTGATCAGAAGGTCATGGGTTTAAATCCCAGCACTGCCTTAAATGTATTATATTATATCTACATTTTAACATCAGCATATTCTTACAGGTGCAGGTTATTACATTAACATATGCAGAAATGTCATTGTATATCACCCTCAGTATAAACAGCAGTATTCAGACGAGTCTTTTGCACAGTCGATCTCTAAACTGAGCCTCGCCTTCTTCCACATTTCCCACCACATTTCACATAAGTTTTCTTTTGCCCGTTGTTCTTATCCCATCTTGATTTTCTTTTTTCAAAAGTTGCACCATGGGAAATATCTCAAATATATTCAATATCTTAAGTATAGAACTGACGTATCATTCAACCAGATTTATTTCAATCTAAAATCTACAAGGAACATCCTCTGAAGGATTTTATCAGGATTCGGGACGTAGGATTTTGCATTTCCGCTGCTCATTTCTCACCTCACACCTTGTTATTGCACTAATGGACTGTTTACACAAAACTTTGCTCATTTGCACACTGCTCTCTTTGTATTGCTGCTCACCATTAACTTATTACCATTGTATATATACCTGTTTCTGTTTATAGTTATAGCAATATATTATGTTCACCATTTACATCCTCTGTAAATCTCTGATTATAGTCAAAGGCATCTGAAAATCATGTTCATAGTACATATTTACTCATCTGTATATTACTGTTTATAGTCCTATTTTACAATTCTATTTAATTTATGTAAATTATGCAAAAACTGTATATCCTGCACTTGCTGTTATTGCACTCTGGTTAGACCCAAACTGCATTTCGTTGCCTTGTACTTGTACATGTGTAATGACAATAAAGTTGAATCTAATCTGATCTAATCTAATCTAATCTAATCGAGGTGACCGTTTTTTCCCCCTGGTCATGTTACATCTATTTGATAATAGACTCGAACGCTGCTTACGTATTTTTAGTAGAATCTCAGAAATCCATTTTTACTTCAACGTGTACTAACAGCAGTGGTGTGCCGTGTATTTCACACCTGCCTGGAACCATCTCCAGCAGGAGCATTAATATTAACTTAAAAAAAACGACAACGGGTTTTTTGTGCAAAACACAAAAGTATGAATGATTCATTCAAAACTGTTTTGAAAAGTTCGTCTTGTAAATGCACTTGTAATTGAATTTGCGATCAAGTCAGTTTCTGGAATGAAAAAAAACCCAGCTATTAAATCTACATGAACGTATGTGAGCTTGTGCAGTTTGCTACAGATGCGGTTTGGGAGCTCTGACTAGTGCGATCTCTGAACGTCCAATCGAAGGACCTGAAACGTGTTGGGGCGTAATCGGAGTAATCTGATTGGTTAGATCAACAGCTTCAAGTAACGTAAAGTTTATGATTTAAAAAAAAACCCTGCTCTTTCTACAGCAGCACGTGATGTGACAGCTGAAATCAGATTGGATAAAAACCTCCAACGTGTACAGACACTAGGTGGCGCTGCAGTGCTCTATAGAAAAGCTATGAAATGAAGAGAAGGGATTATTGAGAATAATTTAATACACAGTCATAGACAAAAATGTATTTAAACTTAAATAATTAATTACTATATTAATTAGTTAATATATTGTATTTATATAATATATTAAAGCGTAATACATGACAAGGTTACAAGCATAATAACAAGATGCATTTGATCCCAATCTGGCAACCTGGAGCTTAGATCCGTCCCTGGAGTGAACTATTCTGACTGAGTCAGAGGGACGATGCATGGAGTCACCCCTCTGCTAAGAGAATAAGCTCGTCCATACAGTACGAAAACAAAGACAGTACACATCAACACATCCCTATACACACACACACACACACACACACACACACACACACACACACACACACACACATTCAATACATATTCATTCATTCATTTATTACATTATTTGCTCAGGAAGGCCTACTAATTAATCCTGTCCCAAGTAGCAACCATGCGAAACTCACCATTAAAGTACACATATTCATATAAAAACAAAACATGCACAACACAAAGATCACCTACTAAAAACACGCAGGTTATTAATACAGCAAATAAAGATTACATGTGGAATGGGATGTTAAAAAAGACACACACCCAATTTTATGCTCAGGTGTCCACAAACTTTTGTCTATACAGTGTCTATAAATATACATTCACTAAACACTTTATCACCATTACTGCTGCTATTTCATTAGAAAAAGATGTACTGTTTTTTAGGATTATATGTTATTACATATAATAGAATATAGGAATAAATGTACAATATAAAAAAAGAAGAGTAACGAATATAAAGAATAGAAATAGAATAGGGTTGTGATTAATATGTAGTAATAATGTGTAATAATATGGAGCTATAGTTTGATATTTAAGTAGCCTAATAAAGTGCCAGATGTGCAATCAGCTCAAAAGCTTCGGTTAAGATGTGGCATAGTTTCAGAAACTGTTGATCTCCTCAGATTTTCACACATAAGTGACAGTGCATAAGTATATACATACTTGTAATATATATGATATATTAATATATTATGTACTACACTTTTGTACATCTATCTATCTATCTATCTATCTATCTATCTATCTATCTATCTATCTATCTATCTATCTATCTATCTATCTATCTATCTATCTATCTATCAGGGTTATAAAAAAGTGGTGTTATGGCGACATCTGCTGGTTAGATTTTGCAGTTAGTAAAAAAAAATCCCCTTTTTTTATCTTTCTGTTCTTTCAGTCTTAAAACTGTTACTTTTTTCTTGCTCTTTTTTTTTTTTTAATTGCTTTTAGATAGATAGACAGACAGACAGACAGACAGACACACACACACACACACACATAGATAGATAGACAGACAGACAGACAGACAGACAGACAGACAGACAGACACACACACACACACACACACACATATATATATATAGATTGATAGATAGATAGATATACAGACAGACAGACAGACACACATATATATATATATATATATATATATATATATAGATAGATAGATAGATAGATAGATAGATAGATAGATAGATAGATAGACAGACAGACAGACAGACAGACAGACACACACACATATATATATAGACAGACAGACAGACAGACAGACAGACACACACACACACACACACACACACACACACATATATATAGATAGATAGATAGACAGACAGACAGACAGACAGACAGACAGACAGACAGACAGACAGACAGACAGACAGACAGACAGACACACACACACACACACACACACACACACATATATATATATATATATATAAACCTGTAGGTAACGGTAGGTAGGTCTTCTTCTACTGGTATACAGCGAACTAAAGGTGTTGAGATTTGTCTCCTATATCCAGAAGGTCCTTTTTTTCAGGATTTGTTTTTTCTCTGCCTATTCTTCTTCTACATATTCTTCTTCTTATATAGTGATCATCCACCCTTTTTTTTTCCAGCCCTTCCTGATCCATCCTCGAACAGTAGTACTTCTGAATGGAGGCCACTTAAAGTTGAAACCACGCTCTCCTGCTGAGCATGTTCTCCACATGAGCAAGATCCATGACGTGGATCCATGCTGAGTGAGGTTAAACCAACAAAGAAAAACATGAAGATATATTTGGACTCTCAAGTGTTCGTTATTTATAACGTGAACTCTGATGGAACTCTAATGAACGGACATGTCGGTGTTGAAGACGAGGTTTGGATGAGACTTATTCTTTAGGTTCCTCTCAAAGGGGTGTCCAGTAGATCATTTATCAGGGATATATCTCATTTTTAAGAGGTTTTATAAATAAAATACCATTTCACTGAGCAGAAGGGATACAGGGGCATGAGGAGGAGGAGAAGAAGAAGAAGAAGAAGGAGGAGTTGAATGGTGGATGTGTGAAGAAGAAGGAAACTTCACAGTGCTGGAGTTTAATGTGAAGCTTCTTTGTGATCAAATATAAAAGAAATAGTGTTGAAAAGTGTATTTTGTTGAGTGATGAGAGAGAGGACTGGAGCTCTGGGCCTTCAGCGCGGGTGTCGTGGCTGTGACTCGGCCTCTAGTGGGAGCAGGAGGCGGTGCAGTATGGCGGCGCTCTCCGCGCTGGGACTGGTCCTTTCGCAGCCATTTTCTGTCCAACACACGGCCGATCGCAGACGCGAACCAACCAGGGCTTCATTGCAGGTTTGTATCCGACTCCGGCCAATGATTGCTAACCGATTTCTCGTTAGCTCGAATGAAAATGTCCGTCGTCTCGGCCAGATCTTTTTTCGCTTCTTGTCCGTCTTCAATGTGACATGAAAAAGCAGGAAGTGTTGAGAATGAAGCCGGGTTTAGAGACCGGGGTTTCGGGGAGACTGGAGTCCGGGAGTCGAGGCCCGAACCTGGTCCTGCGCTCCGGATCTTCTTTGTTGATAGAAACATTTACACCGCATTTTATACAAAAACGATCGCATTTCTCCTGGAATAAAATGCCCCCAAAACATTCCCGAATGAGGATTCTGATAAGCGGGGAGTTTTTACGGTGCTGGTATGTGATTATTAGAGGAATTTGGTGATAAAATCCGCGGTAAAATGGTGCTGCAGTGACGGTTATTTCAGCCGCCTGTAACGCGGCTAGTCAGGCGGCTCTCCGGGTAAGCTAGCTGTGTTTACTCCTTATCAAACTCTCATTTTATACATTAAGAGCGCTGAGAATAATAGAAAACGATCAACACAGATTTAAGATGAGTTTAATTGCAGTTTTCTCGTGTTTTTTTTTATTTATATTGGTGGAATTCCGCTCTGTTTTTCGGTGTTGTTTTGAATGCAGTTGTGCTAGTTCACAACAGGCGCGCTGACTAGCTTGCTAGCATCCCAAATATACCACCACGTACCCGCTGTTTTTTTTTTTGCTATTCAAATGTAAAAAAATGTGCAATTTTAATGGTTTTTTGTTTTTTTTTAATTTATTTTCAGATGGACGGAGACAGCAGCACCACGGACACCTCGCAGCTAGCTATCACAGGCGATTATATGACCGGTGGCCACTACGTGCTACAAGCACAAGACGGTAAATGGATGATTTCTTATATCGTTATTAGTGCTTATTATGCCAAAGCATCCCTGTTATAACACCAAAGCGTATATGTCGTGTTATCTATGTGTATTGTATGCTACATTCCCACAACTAGGGATTGCTACCCATACATTTCGTGTTGAGTCGAATGCAGCGAATCGAAGCCTCTGAGGAGTCGGTTCACTCAACAGAGCTCGATTCGGTTCACATTTTAGATCGTGTTTCTGCACGGAATAATCCTTCCTGCATGGCAACTGAGACCGGATTTAGTGTGTGTGTGTGTGTGTGTGTGTGTTTATTTAAAATACATTTTAAAGTTGTGCTTCTTAGGGAGGCAAAAACAAATTATGGAATGAGTCGAGTGAATTAGCTCGGTTCGCGAATGAGTCGACTCTTTGTTTTTGTTTTTTTTAAACTGGGTTTACATCCTTTAGAATGAATCATTTCATCTATCAAGATTATTTCTATTATTTTAGTTTTTTTTTTTTTTTACAAATTTTAATTGTGTATCTGTAAATATACAGGTATAGATATATATAGACGATATATACTAAAAAAGAGACTTCTAAGATGCACAATGTCCGGTCATATTCAGTGAATTGTATCCAGATCATTTTATACGCCAGAATTAGTAGTTGTATTTAAAATGTCATAAAACGATTTATTGCAGGCCAAACGTAAGTCCTAGATGATGTCGACGTGGTGTTTTGATGAGCTCTCGTTCAAACACAAGCGATGAGTTTAGTTAGTTGCACGCTTTGATCATGTGTTCTGTATTTACCACAAAACACTCATCATCTTCCTTAAAGTCTGTGTTTGTGGTTGCAGAATGTGGTACAGAAGTCCGTGGTTATGTTTGGGTTCCTGGAGTTAGTGATGCTGCAGCTTTCCAGTTACAGAAAAAAAAAAAAGATTTTGCTGCTTTGCAAATGAGCTGTAATGCACTCTACACCGCCACCTATTGGTCGATTATAATTCTGCATTATTAATAGTTCGATGTTCTAGGTTGCGTCGTAGTTTTCTGTCGGTCTAATGCTCCGAAAACACGATCAGCATTCAAATAAATTCCTGAATGCATGTTCCCTCGATCTAGATGACGGTGAGGAAAGTCTTCATGAGCACGAAGATGGCAATGGCTGCAAAGACAATCTCCGAGAGCAGGATATCTACCTGCCCATCGCCAACGTAGCTCGCATCATGAAGAACGCCATCCCACAGACAGGAAAGGTTCGTGTCTCGGTCGTTCATTCGCCAGTTTTTTTTATTGTTCTCCAAATAATCCTTAATGTTCCGTTTTGCCCCGAAGATCGCGAAAGACGCGAAAGAATGCGTGCAGGAGGTGCGTAAGCGAGTTCATCAGCTTCATCACGTCGGAAGCCAGCGAGCGATGTCATCAGGAGAAGCGCAAGACCATAACGCGAGGACATCCTGTTCGCCATGTCCACGCTGGGCTTCGATATGTACGTGGAGCGCCTCAAGCTTTACCTGCAGAAGTTCAGAGAGGTACAGGTTCTCCCTTTCTTACACACACACACATTTCTTAATGTTAGTGCAGTGGAGTAGATCACGGGATTTGTGTTTTTTTTTTCCAGGCAATGAAGGGTGAGAAGGGGATTTCAACAGTGGCAGTCGCAGAAGGCCTGAGTGAAGAGCTCACAGAGACACTTTCAGTGAGTATTGTATTCAATTGGACACGTGAACATATGTGCATCTTTTTGAGCATCTCATTCCACATGTAGTTTCCATTTGCTGTTTTAATAACCTCCTGTCAACTCAATAAGATGATGTTCCACTGATTTGATGGAGATTTGTGCTCGTTCAGACAATAGTTTCAGGTCCTGGTGAAGGTGAGGAGGTTTCTGGGGTGCAGTCAGCGTTCATGTTCAATAGGTTTGGAGCTCTATAATAGGAGATCTTCCACTCCACCCCAAAGCACATCTTCATGGTGTTGGAACAAGTTTGGATCTTCTAGTTCAAGCGCTGGAGAAAATTTCATGCCCACACATCTGACACATCAATATTTTTGGCCATATAGCGTGGAGGTCGACTGATAGTGGATTTTACATTGAGATATGTAGGATCATACTTGCTGATAACCGATTTAATTAATCGATTGTTTTTACGAATACTGGATTAAAAAAAAACCCAAAAAGAAACCACATTTAATGTAAAATAGTACTAATCTTTATTCCAAAACAAAAAAAAAAACAGTACTGATTCTTGAAAATGTTCTAAAAGAATAGAATTTAAACTGTTTTAATTTATTCTGAATAAATAGTTACATTAAAACCGAAGACAAATAAACAGCATGCAGCATCATTGATTAACCTCTAGAGGCCGCTCTTGTACTGTATAACGTGACCTGGAAAACTTATGGATTTTTTTTATGGTGGTGTTCTGGTTGAGGGCCCTAATTGCCACTGTAAAGAAGCTCCTCCTAATTCATTCCCTGGTGGCCTCAGGAAGCAGATACCGCTCCTTGATCAGTCTGTTGGTCCTGACTAGTAAAACGTGGTAGTTTTTACAACCCTGCTTTATATTCACTGTTCATGTTTTTTATTTTTTTCCTTTGGTGTTGCAGCAAATCAGTTACCTGCTGGACTGATCACAACCGACGGCCAACAGCAGAACGTCATGGTGTACACCACGTCATACCAACAGGTGTGTCTGAAGGTCCACAAACACATTTAGACAAGATACTTTAAAACCTGTGTAGGAAGAAGTACATAAACCATGTAGTTAAAGTAGAGACACTCAGTAAAAATGTGACTCCAGTAAAAGGAAACTTTCACTTGAGTAAAAGTACAAACGTACTTGCGTATCCAAAGTAGTGATTTATATAGCTGTTGTATAATGATTTTGAGTGAAAAGTAAAATATTTGACTTGGAAATGTAGAGAAGGTAAGTAAAAGTCTCCCAAGTGGAAATACTTGAGTAGTTTGGTGTTGGTGTGCTTGTGCTTGACTGGCCAGCAGACTCACCAGACCCGAACCCCATAGAGAATCTCTGGTGTTTTTGTCAAGAAGAAAATGAGAAACAAAGACCAAAAAATGCAGATGAGCTGAAGGCAACTGCCAAGAAACCTGGGCTTCCATACCACCTCAGTAGTGCCACAGACTGATCTCTCCATGCCACAGACTGACGACCTCTATTTCACAGACTGACCTCCTCCATGCACAGGCTGCTCTCCTCCATGCCACAGGCTGCTCTCCTCCATGCCACAGGCTGCTCTCCTCCATGCCACAGACTGACGACCTCTATTTCACAGACTGACTCCTCCATGCCAGACTGATCTCCTCCATGCCACAGACTGACGACCTCTATTCACAGACTGACCTCCTCCATGCCACAGGCTGCTCTCCTCCATGCCACAGACTGACCTCCTCCATGCCACAGGCTGCTCTCCTCCATGCCACAGACTGACGACCTCTATTTCACAGACTGATCTCCTCCATGCCACAGACTGACCTCCTCCATGCCACAGACTGACCTCTCCATGCCACAGACTGACCTCCTCCATGCCACAGGCTGCTCTCCTCCATGCCACAGACTGATCTTCTCCATGCCACAGACTGATCTCCTCATGCCACAGGCTGCTCTCCTCCATGCCACAGACTGACGACCTCTATTTACAGACTGACCTCCATGCCACAGACTGATCTTCTCCATGCCACAGACTGAATCTCCTCCAAGCCACATCAATTGAGGCAGTAATTAAAGCAAAGGAGCCTCAACCAAGTATTGAGTACAGATACAG
>JBCEWE010001998.1:0-20376 GCA_039877035.1 Silurus lanzhouensis
GTCTAGCCATGGCAAAGAAATCATAAACTGATTTCAAACTAATAAAAATGTGCTTATTAAAAAGGATGTTTCATTTGAATGTCTTTAGTCTAAAGTCACTTAGTGAACATTAAGGACAGCCTACACATTCTCCTGTTTTCACTCTCTGTGCCTCCCTCTGTGTCACATACAGACACACACATGTGGTTTACATTTCCTTCTTCTTACATACACTCACCGTCAGTTCCGCTTCACATCCTCCACGTTATTTCATCAAGCATGCATTGCACTGCTAAAATGTTCATCTCTTTGATTTCACCCATTTTCAAGGTCAGAGTTGTTCATCTTTGCTTAATCCTATCTCATACCGAGTCCTTATTCCAGTGGAGCAGAGAAGCTATACTAGATTTTATTGTATCACTATTTAATGTGTATTGCACATTTACAGTATATACACATTATTGCTTTATTGCACATTGAAGCAGTTACCCGATTGATTTGTTCTTCGTTTCAAACAAGACAACGAGCAACACAGGCTTGAAATCACACTACAGAAGCTCTGCTGCTCGGCCGGTGTTCCTCACCACATCCAGTGAGGCAGGATATGTGGCTTTAAAAATTTAAATGTGAAACACTTTGATTAATGCGAATGTATAATTAGGAGATGTGGAAGTTGTTCCGGGGTTAACCAATCATTTAATGTTGTGGTGTAAATACTGTAAGTTCTGTGGTGTTTTTTTTGTTTTGTTTGTTTTGCAGGCAAAACTGAAAAAAAGAAATCCAGCCATATAGAAAGGTTTCAGTAATGCTGACTGGTTCAATATGATGCAGGTTCTGTACGTTGATAAATATACATCCTCCGCAATGTAGAATAAAGTGTACATGCCACAGTTCATTTGCATTTAAGGCACACAGAAAAATTCCATACAAGGCAAAGCTCACAGAGAGTTGGAAATGACAAATTGAGAACGAACACCTACTAAACATGTCATGAGAGTAATACAGTAATTAACTTATCAATCACTGCACATTATCTACTGAAGACATACTTTTGATTTTATAATATGGCACCATTGCTTTGGCTCCAAAACTTATTTGATTACCGTCTAGCATTTGTTTGCTCACAGACAGCTTGTGCAAAATACCCAGTTAGACAAATTAAGGCCCAATACACAGTCCAATCTGTAAGTATTAAAATAGCAAGGCTAAGTATTTTCATTGTTAGTGCTATACGCTAAAGACAATCGGTTTGAGATTATATATATATATATATATATATATATATATATATATATATATATATATATATATATATATATATATATATATTTATTTATTGTTTAAAGCTGATTAAAAACATCTTTTGTCTTGTATTCGTCTTTGTATTCTAAAGCAAATTATTTAGTGTATAGCAAGAAGAAAATAAATTGCTTAATCATTAGAGTGTTAAGAAACTGTGCTGAATTATAGAATTATCTGTGTAATAAAATTTACCATGACAAGGGAGAGGTGCCTAAAATTAGTCAATTAGACTAACGCAATGAAAGAACCCAGCCATTAGGGAGGCACAAGCCAGTGCATTCTTAGTGCCGGTCCAAGCCCGGGTAAATGGGGAGGGTTGCGTTAGGAAGGGCATCCAGCGTAAAACATGCGCCAAATCAAATATGCGGATCACAAATGAGAATTTCATACCGGATCGGTCGAGGCCCGGGTTAACAACGACCGCCACAGTATCGTTAGCCGACAGGGTACCGGTGGAAATTGGGCTACTGTTGGCCGAAGGAGGAAAAGGAGAGGAGGAAGACGTCTACAGAGACGGCAGGGAAAGGAGCAGTGTAGGAGAGTGAGGTTCGGGTTGGTACTTTAAATGTTGGTACTATGAGGAGTAAGGGGAGAGAGATAGCTGATATGATGGAGAGGAGAAAGGTAGATATGCTGTGTGTTCAGAGACCAAGTGGAAAGGGAGTAAGGCCAGGAACATTGCAGGTGGGTTTAAACTGTTTTATCATGGTGTGGATGGAAAGAGAAATGGTGTAGGGTGATTCTGAAGAAGAGTTCAGTAAGAGTGTAGTGGAGGTGAAGAGAGTTCTGATAGGGTGATGATCGTGAAGGTGGAAGTTGAAGGGATGATGATAAATGTCATCAGTGCTATGCTCCACAAGTTGGCTGTGAGATGGAGGAGAAGGAAAGATTCTGGAGTGAATTAGATGAAGTGGTAGATGGTGTACCTAGGAAGAACGGTTGGTGATTGGGGCAGACTTTAATGGCATGTAGGTGAAGGGAACAGAGGTGACGAGGAGGTGATGGGTAGGTATGGTTTTTAAGGAGAGGAATGTGGAAGGGCAGATGGTGGTAGATTTTGCTAAAAGGATGGAAATGGCAGTGGGAACACATTATTTTAGAAGAAAGAGGATCATAGGGTGACGTATAAGAGTGGAGGAAGGTGCACACAGGTGGACTATGTGCTATGCAGGAGATGCAACCTGAAGGAGATTGGCGACTGTAAGGTGTTGGCAGGGGACAGTGTAGCTAGACAGCATAGGTGGTGGTCTGTAGGATGGTTTTGGAGGCGAAGAAGAAGAGGAGGAGAGTGAGGACTGAAAGAAGAATAAGATGGTGGAAACTGAAGGAGAAGAGTGTAGTGTGAGGTTCAGGAAGAGGTCAGAGAGAGGCTCAGTGGTGTTAAGGAGGTGTTGGATGATTGGGCAACTACTGCAGGAGTGATGAGGGAGGCAGCTAGAAAAGTACTTGGTGTGACATCTGAAATAGAAAGCAAGACAAGGAGACGTGGTGGTGGAATGAGGAAGTGCAGGAGAGCATAAGGAGAAAGAGGTTGGCAAAACAGAAGTGGGATAGACAGAGTGATGAGAAAAGTAGGCAGGAGTACAAGGAGATGCGGCAGCAGGTTAAGAGGGATGTGGCGAAAGCCAAGGAAAAGGCATATGAGGAGCTGTATGAGAGTTGGACACTAAAGAAGGAGAAAAGGATTTGTACCGATTGGCCAGGCAGAGGGACCAAGCTGGAAAGGATGTACTGCAAGTTAGAGCAGTAAAGGATGGAGAGGGAAATGTGTTGACTAGTGAGGAGAGTGTGTTGAGAAGGTGGAGGGAGTATTTTGAGCAGCTGATGAATGAGGAAAATCAGAGAGAGAGAAGTTGGATGATGTGGAGTTGGTAAAGCAGGATGTAGATAGGATTAGTAAGGAGGAAGTAAGAGCAGCGATTAAGAGGATGAAGAGTGGAAAGTCGGTTGGACCAGATGACATACCGGTAGAAGCGTGGAGATGTTTAGGAGAGATGGCAGTGGAGTTTTTGACCAGATTGTTTAACAGGATTTTGGAAGGTGAGAAGATGCCTGAGGAATGGAGAAGAAGTGTGCTGGTACCGATCTTTTAAGCATAAAGGAGATGTGCAGACCTGCAGTAACTACAGGGTATTAAGTTGATCAGTCACACCATGAAGTTATGGGAAAGAGTAGTGGAAGCCAGGCTGAGAGAAGAGGTGACCATCTGTGAGCAACAGTATGGTTTCATGCCGAGGAAGAGCACCACAGATGCCTTATTTGCTTTGAGAATGTTGATGGAGAAGTATAGAGAAGGACAGAAGGAATTGCATTGGATTTGTGGATTTAGAGAAGGCGTACGACAGGGTGCCAAGAGAGGAGTTGTGGTATTGTATGAGGAAGTCAGGTGTGTCAGAGAAGTATGTGAGGGTGGTGCAGGACATGTATGAGGACAGTGTGACGGCAGTGAAGTGTGCAGTAGGTACGACAGACTGGTTTAGAGTGAAGGTTGGACTGCATCAAGGATCGGCCCTGAGCCCTTTCCTGTTTGCCGTGGTGATGGACAGGTTGACGGACGAGGTCAGACAGGAGTCTCCCTGGACTATGATGTTTGCGGATGATATTGTGATTTGTTGTGAGAGTAGGGAGCAGGTTGAGAAGAGCCTGGAGAGAAGGAGATATGCGCTGGAGAGAAGGGGAATGAAACTCAGTAGGAGTAAGACAGAATACATGTGTGTGAATGAGAGGGAGGGCAGTGGAGTGGTGCAGTTGCAGGGAGAAGAGCTTCAGAAGGTGGAGGAATTCAGGTACCTGGGGTCAACAGTGCAAAGTAATGGAGAGTGTGTTAGAGAAGTGAAGAAAAGAGTGCAGGCAGGGTGGAGTGGGTGGAGAAGAGTGACAGGAGTGATTTGTGATAGTAGGGTATCTGCAAAATTGAAAGGAAAAGTTTATAGGACTGTGGTGAGACCTGCGATGTTGTATGGTTTAGAGACAGTGGCATTGAGTAAAAGACAGGAGGTGGAGCTGGAGTAGCAGAGCTGAAGATGTTGAGGTTTTCATTGGGAGTGCGAGGATGGATAAGATTAGAAATGAGTTTATTAGCAGGGACGCGCATGTAGGATGTTTGGTGACAAGGTGAGGGAGGCGAGATTGAGATGTTTGGACATGTGCAGAGGAGGGACATGAATTATATTGGTAGAAGAATGCTGAGGATGGAGCCACCAGTAGGAGGAAAAGAGGAAGGCCAAGAAGGAGGTTCATGGATGTGGTGAGGGAAGACATGCAGGTATTGGTGTAAAAGAGGCAGATGTAAGGACAGGTGGTATGGAGACGGATGATCCGCTGTGGTGACCCCTAATGGGAGCAGCCGAAAGAAGAAGAAGAAGAAGAAGAAGAAGAAGACTAACGCAATGAAAGACTCAAGAGTCTAAAGCAATGAAACCATGTTTCGCTTTTTTGAGTTTGCTTTTTTTTTTTAATAAATGTGGTTAATAGTAAAAGGAAAAGTTAACCTTAAGTTAGTTTTTAAAATAGGTAAATTATCTTTAAATCTTCACATGGATTTGATGGATAAACCCCAGACTCTGCATTTACCCCATGAATTGGATCAACTTACCCCTAATTTGGGGCAAATTGAGGCACAGGTACACTTTTATATAAGAATTATATATTTAGAACACTTGTCTGCATACTCTTATGCATTCTAATAATTTGAATTGACAGGAAACATCTTGAAATTAACTTCACTCTGCTTTTATTTTCCTTATCTTACTCTTTAAGTAAAAACTGGCTCATCTTACCCACCCTCCCCTATGGTGCTCAAACAAGTGAAGAAGCAACATCTTAGCAGTTGTCAAGAAATCTGTGCCAACTGCTTTCTGTTCCAATACTCTCACTGGGAAATGATGTAGTAATTACGAATTGCAAAGTTCTGAATGCAAGCCTTGTGTTTGACTTGAATGTGACTGTAAACAAAAAATTAAGTAAAAAAAAAGTTCTAATACCACTGGTAATGTAATAATTACAGCCATACACTACTAAATTAACCTGGATCATGTGTTATGGTAAATGACAGGTATCAAAAAAGCAGGCAAAGCCAAAATAAACTCCTGCTTTCCTTTTCCTTTTCCTTTTCACTGCCCTGACAGGTTGCACCACTTCATAACGCAAATCTGTCAACGAGCTGTCATGCATAATAGCCATTAGAGTAGGTGAGTATATACACTGTAATCTCATTCTCAACTCAATTTTTTTTTTACCCCTTATCTTTATATGCCAGGTGCGGTCGCATTCTAGTTATTTGGAACACTTTTTATGTGTCATTTGACTAAATGTCAGTTTTTCCATTCAATACTGAGGCTGTAAGAAGCAGTGAAAACATGTTTTGCTTATTTTTTAACTTTGTCTGATCTCTTGTGACTTGTACACAAACCATGTAGTTGAGTTAAAGTAGAGATACACTCTGTAAAATATGACTACAGTAAAAATAAAAGCGTTCCCTCTAACTTTGAGTAAAAGTACAAAAGTATTTGCCATCATATGCACTTAAGTATCTATAGTACTATGATTTATTATGGCTATAATGTTCCTATATTTTTATCACGACTCTTTGCTTAATTAACTCAGTTTATGTGAAAAGACTAATGTTACTCTCAGCACACGGATTTATTAATAGAATGACATTAATGAGTCAAAGGCTGATCGATATCTATTAAAATGATCACGAGCCCAAAACCTTCTTTTAAACTACTTCAAAAGAAAATGCACAAATAAGTCCACAGGTGTTGTGGCGAGTTCGAGTCAGGAGTTTCTCTCATCATTTATTCCTCTCTAAATGTTCTGCTTGCTGTTAAACTGAAGCTGAACTGAAAATAAAAAAATACCACCGAGCGGCAATCAAAACAAGTTGGAAACAGATCATGCGCTCTACCCCGATCAAAACACGAAGAGAATAACCAAAGAACGAACCGAGCATCGGTTAAACGAGCTCCTGATTCCAGCTTCAGACTAGACTTTATAGGTCGCCTTCTTTATCCAAAGGGAAGTAGGCCACACACCGCAATACTGTGGGTTGTAACACTACTATAAACTTTCTTTCGGCTTCTCCCATTAGGGGTCGCCACAGCGGATCCTCCGCATGTTTGATTTGGCACATGTTTTTACGCTGGATGCCCTTCCTAACGCAACCCTCCCCATTTATCCGGGCTTGAGACCGGCACTAAGAGTGGCTTGGGTCGGTTCCCTGACGGGGCTCGAACCCGGGCCGCAGCGGTGAGAGCGCCGCAGCCTAACCACTAGACCACCAGGGGACCAGGTTGTAACACTACTCATAAATAAAAAATGAAACATTGTTTTTGCAAAACGTAGTGAGTAAAATAATATATTGACTTGGAAATGTAGTGAAGTTAAAGTAAAAGTTTCCCCAAATGGAAATAATTCAATAAAGTATAGATTTTCGAAAAAGCTACTTAAGCAGAGCAAAGAATTACATTTAATTCATGTCCACCACTGGTGACTTTTACTTGTAATTCCAAGCCCTTATTGCTGTTGAAAATTATGTCTCTTTGCAACAATATCCAATAATAAAAGCACTATACAAATAAAATTGGGAGTTGAATTGAAGACTTCCAGACTTTAAATATATCAGGGGTGTCAAAACTTTTTTTTTCTGAGGCCACATACAGAAAAATACATGAAGGACTGGGCCACTTACTAGACATGAGGTAAACTGCCTCACTTTTAATGCACTAATATTGTTAAAATCAATCACATGCAGGTAAATTACGTTTGATTAATTGAACATGTTTGAAGAAAAAACCTCCATCACAGCTCTCCATTAGTAGATTTAATTTTTCAAAAAGGTTGGCAGGTTATTTTCTCAGTGACAGCCTCAGATTGGCACGTCTTTTTAGTTCCACTTGATTGCTTGCTTTGTGGAGGCGCTGTCTTGTTTAAGACAGTAGCGCCACCTAGTGGAATTTAGAATACAATACATTTAAACTCAAATATTATGTTAAAAGGCTTTAATAATCAAATATAAAAAAAAATGACAAATTATCAGCCAAAGAACATCATACCTATGCTGAAGCATGGTGGTACCAGCATTTGGTTATGAGGATGCTTCTCTTCAGATGGGACTGGAGTTCATGGGTAGTTAATCAGCTGGTCATAAAGACAACTGTAACTTTCCAGCATGGAAATAAAAGAAAGCACAAATCAACCTTTTTTCTATTTTTCTATCCCTAAGTTTCTATTTGTTTTTACCTGAATGTTGTTTATTGTTATACCACCTTTATTATGAAAAAATATATGATGATTTATCATTTATCATCAATATTAATGTTTCAATAGGGATTTGTAGACATTTTATATCCTTTGATCATATTTACACCACACTTTTATTCAAGGTGATGAAGTTTTGTGCTTTGAAATTTAACAGACTATAACATTTGCATGGCAGAATTTGCACACTATGACTTTGCACCCAGTTTGAATACGTCTCGTGCTTCTGATCTCAGTCTAAAAACAGCATATCAGATGCATCAGTGGTTTATTTTGTGGAAGTTTGACACAGTGTAATGTTTAAAGAGTAGGCCAGTCGTCCCTGGCTGTTCGTATAGTGGTTATTTATGGATCAAATAAATTCCTGCCACAGGAACCTGCCACAGTTTCATCCTGATAGTTAAGAACCTAAAAGCTCTTTTAGGTTTTTTAGCTGAAACTTCAGCAAAAAGAATAACACAACGTGTAAATTCAGTGCATTTGTTATTTAATTATTAATGGCTTTTGTTCTTTAAATGTCAGATAAATACATTGGACAATACCTTATTCAAAACTGTTGAAAACTGTTAAGATTCTTACACTTTGCTTACAGACTTGCTGAAGATTTGCTCAAGCAGGGTATTGGATTTTTCTCAGATGCCCATGAGAGGAAACTACAACAACTAAACCCTTGAGGGGAAACATCAGAGGAAAGGAATGTTCCAGAGATGCTACCCTGACTCCAGAAAGAACAGCAGTCAACAGCTGAATGCAATATTAAACACCCAAATAAGGATGTTTGCAAAGCCACTAACCTGATATTTATCACACAGTATACACAACAGACAGCAAAGAAAGATAATGCACTCGAAAAGGGCCCTACTGAGGTAATGAACTCAAGCGAAGCGAACACGCACATAAAAAAAAACACAAACACAAACTTCGATATGTAAACTGTTTACTTACATATTAGTAAACAATTTGTGTCAAGTTCGCTTTTAAAACGGCAGGAAAAAATGCACAGCAAAACGAAATATGAAGATGAAACAGGACGTGGGAGAGTTTATATTTTTTTTTGTTGAACGTAATGACAAATCATTCTGCCTTATGTCAAAGTTTCAACTCTTCAGCGCTACTTCAGCTCACTCCATGCTAAAATCACCTAGGAATTTCCAAAGGGACTGAACTTCACAAGCACAAGTTGGTCACTTTGAAAATTCGGCATAAAGGAGATACAGTTTTAACTGGTTTGGAACACTACACAGCTAAAAAGCCATACTGTGAATGGGAGTTCATTAAAAAATACCTCAGTGACGTTGTTGAAATCTTGTCTGCTGAAAACGACAAACTAACCCGCATTGTATCAGACGTCCAACTGTCCCTCCACACTGTTGAACACAGAATATGGGACATTAACACGGCTACTGATCACAGTTGCACTCTGACCTGGAATGGCAGAAGTCCCACTAAGCAACATGCATAGTAAAAGAAGAACGCTATTGTAAATTATTATATTTTTGTTTGTGGACTTGGTTGAACTGAGAGTTTTTTTGTGTGTGTGACAGTGCACACAATGTTCTGGCCTGTGGTCTTAGTACTGTCCTTATCATGTTGGTGTGTGACATTTACAATAAATCTGACTGAGCAGAGTTGTGTGTGTGTGTGTGTGTGTGTGTGTGTGTGTGTATGTGTGTGTGTGTGTGTGTGTGAGAGAGTGTAGTGTAGATTTATTCATTGCTAGAGACTCAAAGCGTTTTTGTACGTCGCTCTGGATAAGGGCGTCTGCTAAATGCCGCAAATGTAAATGTAAATGAATCCCCTTTCTAAGAAAAATAAGAAGAATGATATGTTTCATTTAAAAAGGCTCTAATAAATAAATGGTTAGATAACCTGTCTTACAAAAGAGCCAAAAGGAAAGGAAATTGTAAGGCATTTTTTATTTCAGGAATAAATAATGGATTTCCTAGGAATTATGTGTGAGTAAGATAATCCGTTGGTCTGTTTTAACCAGCCTTTATGTTGGTTAACACCTGGTCTCTTCCAATTACAGTTACGTAACAGATATTTAAATCACTCTTCGACATCATTTTTCACAGCCAGGGTTTCACATGAAAGTAGAACTCCGGATATATAGTGATGGTTCAGTTGGGTTTACGCTTTCGAATGGTAGTACGCATTGGTCAATACTGAAACCACATTTACAAAAATGTTCATACAGCAATCTCACATCCACAACTGACTCAAACCAACAAAACACTTCACATATCTCTTAGAGCAAGTTTATTTCTGACATAACACTGCCAACAATTCTCACTCATGACTCAGAATTTGTAACTTGTACGTTTCCCTGATTGTATGAATCATCGCCTGATTCATTGTATGAATCGTTTCAGATTTGAAACATTTCAATTTAATAAGACTAAAGGTGACTGCCATGGGTACTTTCACTACTAAGTGCTTTGTTTACGTATCATCTGTTTGCAGTCAGCAGAGAGAAAGTGAGAGAAAAGAAAAAGCGAATTGTGTCGATGTTCAGTTTTAAGTCTTCCTGATAAGAAAGCGGAACTGTTGCAACATAAAAATAGTAGCTATAGCTGTAAGAGAACAAGATACTTTAATGCAAAGTGCACGTGTGTGTGTGTGTGTGTGTGTGTGTGTGTGTGTGTGTGTGTGTGTGTGTGTGTGTGTGTGTGTGTGTGTGTGTGTGTGTGTGTGTGTGAGGAAGAAAGTGTGTCACCTTCCAGCCAGGATTATTTAGATAATTGAGAGTTTTTGTCAACAATGAGAAGACTGTGTTTGCATGGGTTTGTATGTCATGCATATAGAAAAAAAAATTAGACAAGTTTAGACAAGTTACATAGTTAGACTTACTTAGACAAGTCTAAAGCCTTTTTTATGGTGTTTGTATGTGTGTGTGTGTGTGTGTGTGTGTGTGTGTGTGTGTGTGTGTGTGTGTGTGTGTGTGTGTGTGTGTGTGTGTGTGTAAAATTATTATTTTTATTCATACAGTTATACAGTTTTTTTATTTTGTATGAATTATGTGAGAGAAAGATTAAGGCTGTGGTGTATTTTTAACCAGCCCCTATTTTGAATAAGACCCGGTCTGTTTCTATTACAGGTGCAAGTAACAGACATTTATATGACTCTTTGACATCACAGCTACGACCAGTGTTTTACATGCTAGAACCCCTGATATATATGGCAGTTACTTTTTCAGTGGTAGTATACATTAGTCAATACTGAAACCACATTTTATAACGCTTTATACAGTTGATTTCACCTCTACAACTCCAAAACAACAAAACACCAAGAGATAACAATATATCTCATAATGTTTCCACCATACACCCTGCCAACAATTCTTACTCAGAAAACATGTAACTCACAACCCACCGACCTGAAAAACAGGGAAGTGGAAACCAGTATTCAAGTATAGAATACTAATGACACCTTTTCGCTTTACGGACTGTACTAAAGCATATCTAACAAGAATAAATCAGAAATAAAAAAAGATTTAGGGCTGCAATGATAAATACAAAAAAAGTCAACACAGCAACTGTTTAATCACTGATATTGTGAAGTGCGTGCAGATATCTGATGTTGTTTTGGCAAAGCAGCTTGAAAATACATGCATCCTGGCACTCATCCTGAGAAATGTTTCCACACGTTGCATTCATTTTATCCAGTGAGGACATAGGGTCATGTGGACGGTGATCATTATCTTTTCACTTCCATGCTGAGAAAAACATCTCCATGGCATTAAAGGAGGGGGAGTATGTAGTCTAACACTGGAAGGGCAGTCTATTACTGCAGCAGAAATATGGAATGCTACTTTCCCCACACAATGCCCTCTGCCTTCTCTCATGTGCCTGAACAAGTCCATTATGCACATCACCCAAAAAAAGAAATAAGCTTTTCACTATAGTAGGGGACAATGACAAGTTTGTATAACAGCAAAATATACAATGACATGGTGATGCTAACTTTTCTCTGGCCTGGGTCATCCACTTCGACAACTATTTAATCCCCTGCTGCATGGTTTTGCCAGGTTGATTCAACCTCATTTACAAAATTGAAAGTATCTGCAGTTCAACCCAGCTTTTATAGCCATTAGTCTCCTAAACACAGGCAGTTATACATGGATTAAAATTATGAACAAGTGTGTACGTACCCTGGTTGGTTACTGAACAGACATCTTCCTAGACATACTATAGCAAAGAATGTATCTGAATATTGTGACATGCTGATAGCAGAAATAAACATAAGAAAAGGAGAATACGCTAGGCTGAATTTTTAGTATCTAACAATGCATGTTCTAACAACATTCTCAAAACAAAGTAAGCTACACCGACAGGCATAACTTAATCCCCACCAGTCAAGCATAACATTATGCTCACCTGCCGAATATTGTAAGGTTCAACTGGATAGTACTGTTTGAGCAGCAAAAGGGGTACCAAGACAAAATTAGACAATTAGACAAGACCATTTCCCAACTGTAAAAATGATCCAATGCCTCCTGACATTAAGGTGGAGGTTTCTACATATAATTAGCGGTGGAAACACAATATAGCATAGCATGTGTGTGTGTTTGTGCCTTTCAGCCAAGATTATTCAGATAAGTGACTTTTTGTAAACAGAGACAAAGAAGTGAAGTAATGTTTGTGTGTGTGTGTGTGTGTGTGTGTGTGTGTGTGTGTGTGTGTGTGTGTGTGTGTGTGTGTGTGTGTGTGTGTGCAGCATGTCTGTGCACATGAGTTTCTGCAGTAGGTACAGCCTATCATAACAAACACCTGAGCAATACTTGTCTTACAAGTTTAGATTTTTAGAGGGTGTGTTTGTTAATGAAAACCCGGTTTGCTCAATCAGTGTGTTGGAGACTGAGAATTAGTGGTGGATCGTTCATGACTGATTCGCTCATCACAAGTCTTTAATGTGCATCATAAGAACAAATAGTCTCAAATAGAGATTAATTCATTTTCTATTGGACCTGGTTCATCTCATGAGTGCTCTGATCTGAGTTGTTTGTTCTTTTATCACATGACTCCTTTAGACCATAGGTCCAAATCTTGATTGGGCAATAATTATGTGAGTCACATGTCAAAAGAACTAAAAATACGGACCAAAAAATATGAGAGGTGAAGCTACTAATTCTGTTTATCATAATTTGTCTCTAGCTACATTGTCATATTTCATTATTGGACAGTTTGTGTATGTAGACATGTTGGAGGATCTGCATATTGAAAATGTGACTTTTTATATTATTTCTGATCAAAGGAACATAATGAACTAAATGACTCAAAAAGTCACTAAAATGATCCGATCTTCCCTTCACGTTTCATGATCATGTTTGTATACTATGGTGCCTTGCCGAGTTGTGATTGAAGATAAAAGTACCGAATCATACATAGAATAGAATAGAATAGAATAGAATAGAATAGAATAGAATAGAATAGAATAGAATAGAATAGATGAATATCATGAATGTTTATTAGATATAGTAAAGACCATCAAAGATCCATCCAAACACTTCCAGAATATCAGTGTAGCCACAGTCACTCAAAACATCTCCATTTCCTTCCTTCTACCTTTTTGGCCAGTGCAAATCTGTCCCAATCACCTGGATCTGATCTACCGCTCGTATTCACTGGTCTGAAAGTGGGTGAAACAAACCCTTTCCCAGGCTGAGACAAGCTTCGGGTTGGCCGACCTCCTCACAATGTTTAGCTTTTCTTAAAATTTATTTTTAAGTATGTCTGAATATGAGGCAAATATGAAATCTAATTGTTAAAGAAACAGAGCTATTCTTAAAGAGAAATTAGATTGACATGGCAGCACATAGAGGCTGAAATCTGTTCGGACAATAAAATCTAACATCCACATACACGTACTGGAAGCAGTGCAGCCAAGAGAATGCAGGGCTTAATACAATTTCATGGAACAAATATCAGACTTGAGGTTGTAAATGTAGGTCAGTGCTTCTGATAGTGTTTAAGCCAGCAGAAAAGGCTTTGCTGAAAGAAGTTACTTCTGCAATGAGCAGATGACACCTTTCGCTGAGCGGGACTGCCACAAATCTTTAGTGGTTGTTGTGCAACATCATGACTCAGCCTGAATTAAAGCCTAGTGCCAGAACCCACAGTGGGGGAAGCAAAAGGTCTCATATCTGTGATCTCAGAAGTTCAACAAAGCACAGCTTGTGACTAGGTTTTCAAGACCTCAGACTGTAAAACAGATGCAGAGCTTCTTGAGACTGATAAGCATGGATCCTGACTGCACACTCCTTTTTACACAACCTCAAAAACAACAATAAGAAAGCACAATGTAGATCTGATTATGGAACCACCTCTTAGCAATAGAAAATGTAACTATTATAGAGCTGCATGATCTGCTAGACTTTATTGAGCTACATGGTTTTAATGATACAAATGATTGCCTTACACACATTGAGCAGGATACCTCTTCTAGGCCTGATCTTTTAGATACTGCACTAAATGTAGATGGATATGCAGTTGTAAGTTTACCTGATGTAATAGTTGAAGCTAAATCAATACAATACACATCTGCACAAGCTGCAGAGTCGGTGGCACTTACAAGAGCATGTCAGCTGTCTGAGGGTAAAGCAGTGACTATATACACTGATTCTAAGTATTCTTATAGTGTTGTGTATATTCATTTTAAAAACAGCTGATGGAAAGCCTATAGCTCATTCTAATCTCAATTGCCTAAACTAGTTTTAATAGTGTTTATGATACATAAATATGATACATACCTAAAGTCATACAGGCTATAAACTCATTATACTGTGTTGCTGATGCAGCTAAAACAACAAAGCTACTGCTGGGTTTATGTTTCATTTGTGCCAAAACTGACATACATCGACCTGTACAACCTACTGCACTTTCCAACACCTACAGATAGATTTCATGCATATGCCACCTGTAGGGAATTTGAGTGCCTGTTGTTTAGCCTCATTAACAACTGACCATAATTATATTCCCTGCTTCATATCTAAAAGTACTGCACAGAACTTTCAGTCATCACATTATCTTATATGTTACACACACTATGGCTGCTATATATTGTACAAAGTTCTATAGTAAACTCTTTATCAACCCTGACACACAATACTGTCATTTGCACCACCATGCACTCACACTTTATGTACATTACTGATCTGTCATATAATCTGTATCCCTATTTAATCATACTGTCTATATGTCTTACATTGTCTATATTGTCTTGTCTTGTCTGTTTTGTCTTGTAGAGTCCAAGCTGAATGTATAGTTTTTATTTATGTCTGTACTTTGAGAGTAACTAACAGCTGGAACCAAATTCCTTGTGTGTGTCAACACGCTTGGCCAATAAACCTGATTCTGATTCTGATTATTGTTGATAGAGTTGCCAGAATTATTTGCATGTGTGTCAGAGAATGCTAAAATGGTTGTAAAAATATACCCAAAAGAGATTATCCTTAGGTTTGGTATTCCTAGTGACAATGACATACCTTCTGCTTCTTAAGTAACACTATTGGCGAAAAAGTTGACTGTTTTTTAATATTCACTCTCACCCACAGTCACCCAATTTTGGGTGACTGTGGGTGAGAGTGAATATAAAAAAAACAGTCAACTTTTACACAAGTAGACCTAGGTAGGCCTGTGAATGTATCTGGGTTCAGTGACTGTTCTGAGAAACATCACTGAAGCCTTTCAAAATCTTGGAGAAAGCGAAAGATTGTTATATTGTATGTTGAATTGATGACATTGTACTTTGTATGTTGCCATGTTTGATTACGATGGTAAGACATAAGGCCAGGCCTCAAAGACCTAATGGAGTGGTAATGATGAAGGATTATATGCATGTATGGACAAAATTAAATGAAATTTGTTGTTTTATTATTTTATTTAATCTTTTTATTTGCAGTTTATATCACCGATCCTGTTCCCATAAAGAACATCCAATGTTCTGGTGTGAGGCTATAAATTATAAATGATTTAAAGTGCCCATAGTTAATATTAAGATGTGCCCACAATAGTTCTCTAAACACACATTATTATGTTGTTTGTTCAGTGTCTATATGATCTTTACAGCGTGAGTATGTAAGGTATACTGAATGTTTTGTCTGGGTGGACACATCTCTGGATACTATGTCTTCTTACTCAATCAGGAACAGTTTTACCTCAGGGTTTTTCAGTGTGTATATATACTTGTCTGTTATCTGCATTGATTAAAGAAGAACATATGCGCCATCTGTGTGCTGTGTGATTCTTAGCTGATCAGAAAATCACCATGGGCATCATAGATCGCATAGGAACCAAGAATGTCCAAGAATTACGTTTTGTTCAACATGATAAAAAAATCTAACAATTTTGCAAGGTCATTTAAAACAAATTTTACAATAAGGAAGAAAAAAATGGCACCTTTCCAAGGTTAGTTTATGTAGTGGAGTCCAACAAAGATGTCCATCTTCCTATTTATTCCCACTCTCTGTGCAGTTATTCTCTACATAGGTGAAATCTGTACTCAGGCTGTCTGTATAGTGAATTGATAAATCATTAATAGTTAGTTGGCAGATGACACCACATTATTTCTAAAAGATGGGTTTTTTTTAATTCGCTAGCAATTGTGCACAATAGTTTTCTGCAGGTCTTAAGCTAAACATACAGTAAGTAAATGTGTGTTCATGGCTATTAAAGTTTGCATGGCATTCTCTATGTATGAACTTCCATATCTTCTTCTTCTTCTTTCGGCTGCTCCCATTAGGGGTCGCCACAGCGGATCATCCATCTCCATACACCCTGTCCTCTACATCTGCCTCTTTTACACCAACTACCTGCATGTCTTCCCTCACCACACCAAAAATGTTTATTGTATTTTCTCACAGTTCTTCTGAATCTGCAAAGAAAACGGGAGGGATCAAACAGGAAACTATTACACAAGATGTAAGCAGACACAAGGGAAGCAACGTCGGCGGGGACGTGAGCGCGCGGGCGTGTAGCTTTCTATCTACAGACAGTGAAGAGCTCGCGCCGCTCCGAGTAACTAGGCAGGTCTTCAAAGTGTCATTTTCTTCAAACCATTCTGGTGCACCATGCTTCCCTTTTTGCTTCTCGTTGCTATGCAGATGACGTTGCTTCAGGTAAGATTATTATTATTATTTCTTTTTTTTTTCGCGCTCGTGTTTCTTCGCTTGTCAAATAATAATAACAGGAAAAGGAAAATGAAGATCTAAGATCTAGTTACCAAGAGCGATAAGGTGGTAAACTGGTCTGGTGCGCTTTTGCTGGAATCAATCTGTAATCAGAGTAAAAAGTGACTTCTGTTGCATGGGACATTGCACGCGCCCTTGTCAAGAGCAACTCATGAAAGTGCTTTGAAATCTCTGTGATTTGTTTTTTACGAGAAGTGCTTCTGAAAGAGGGTGGGTGTGTAGACAATTGAAACATTATTGCATTGCGGTACGACATGCATAAGAAATTTCTCTTGAAAGCAGGTCTTCTCTGTACACTGAGAGATAGTGGGACTAGTTAAGGAATGAGGACAGAGGGAGAGATAAGAGCTGTGAGAATGCAGTAAAGGAAGCCCTGGCAGGGCATGGAGGAGGGTGGATCATTTAGAGAGATTAGATATTCCCTATGTAGACCTGCATTAGTCCAGTCTTGAGATGACGAGGAACCGAAAACGAAGTGCATAGAAATGAACAAATTCTTGTAATGTTGTTGTAATGTTGTAAAACAAGGATGATTGTCCATGATTACCTCTAAGCTCTCTATAGTGAGTAAAGGTGAAATCACAGAGGTGTCCATATAGATCACAAGATTGCGATGTGGTAATGAATAGGTTAAACAACAGTGGAGTTTTATTGTGGTAAGCTGCAGAAGAAATGGAGGCGGGCAGGTTTTTGCCGACTGGAAGAGAAATCAATATTGTCATTCTTCCAATACACGGTATACAAAAGAACGAAATGCAACTGAATGCGAGTGTGCGTTAATGTACATGTTATGTCCATTAATATCCATATTGCACAATAAAAGGGGAGGAAGCAAGGTCATGCGTGGTACCAGGGTGTTCAGGGCTCTGACAGCTTGGGGAAAGAAGCTGTTGCAGAACCTTGTAGCAGGGGTTCTGATGAATCGGTCTCTTGCTGAATGGCGGAGATCTTGATCAGTCTGTGGGAGGGGTAAGAGAGATCCTTCACAATGGTAGAGGCTCTTTGTACACAGCGTGTATTAAAGCTGTCCTGAATAGAGAGGAGGGAGACCCCTATGATCCTTTAAGCTGTCCTCACTGTAGGGTCTCTTCAACCTCCTCAGGAAGTGACGATGTTGTGGGCCTTCTTCACAGTGGAGTTGGTGTTGGTAGTTAGTTTGTGTATGTCTGTCTAAGCTCAAAGTGCAGGTAATAGAGGGTGTGTGTGTGCGTGCGTGTGCGTGCGTGTGTGTGTGAGGGTGTGTATGTGTGCGTGCCTGCAGGCACGTGTATGTGTTTGTGTGTATCTAAACCCACATTGCAGGTCAAATTATGTCTTTGTTCATGCATTTGTTCAATTACTGCTAATTTACTGACCAATATGTTGATAAGACTGCATGAAACAACTTTCCTGCACAGGGCCCTGACCTCAACCCCACAAAACTTCCCTTGGAATGAATTGATCTCCAGAGTTCCAGACCTCCCTAGCCAATATCCTGTCAGATCTCACCAAAGCTTTTGTAGCTTAATATGTAAGTCCTTACTCCCACGCTCCTTAATCTAGTGGAAAGATTTTCACATGGAAGCTGTTAAAGCAGTGTCGAGATGAAGTGACTCCATATTCATGCCAGGTCCTTGTGTTACCAAGCACATCACTCTTTCACTTTATTTATAGAGCACAAATAACCACAAAATGTATTGGAGATGGACTGATTGATGTTTATTATTTAGTTTTTATATGCAAAAGAAATCGGATCATTAAGCTGAGCTCATGCAGGAATTTTAAAACAGTGCCAAGAAGAAAAAGAAAAAGAAAATTAGATGAAACAGCACTGGGAAATTCTGTTCTTCATGCAGTGTATTTAGTTTTGTTAGAAGTGTTAATATAAAACATGCTGCACCAAAGTGTGTCCCAAAAATCTGATTCACATTAACTACAATGTTTTGGGGAATACATACACAGTTTTATTTGCAGAACCACAGAAGGGTTTTTTTAGTTTTTGTTGAAACATGGCCAGGGCTCAACTGGTACTGGAGTGTATCTCAGGACGAGTGCATTGATTGAGAGATAGGAGTACATTTATGGCATTTGACCTTATTCTGAGGGGTTTACAAATGATCGCGGTTATGCTGGTCCAGCATCTTAACCACTGAGATACTCTTTGTGTGTGTGTGTGTGTGTGTGTGTGTGTGTGTGTGTGTGTGTGTGTGTGTGTGTGTGTGTGTGTGTGTCCGTCCGTCCTTAACCAAGACTGCATGGTGGTCACTCTGTGTGTGTATGTATGTCTAAGCCCAAACTGAAAGGGGTAAGGTAGCTGTCAAAATACACGTGTCTGTACTAATAAACATGCGTTCGTATTGGCCTATGGTTGTGCGTAAAAGAATAAAATGTACATGTCGTATAAGTCAAATCATACATAAAATATGTAGTGTGTGTTCTTATGTGAGAATAAGTTCTCAAAAAACGTTCAAAAACCCCCAAAATAATAAAATAATAATAATATTAAGCGCAATTTTCTCCTTTATTAATACGAAATGACAACCGTGACACTACTGTTAAAAATACATCACGGGCTCGCAGGCATTATGTATCGAGCAGAAGATACATCGATTCCACAAACTGCACATGCGTTCCTACTGTGTTTGACTTTGAGGCGCAAGATGGCAGAAGAGAAGAGTGCAACAGAGACTGGACTGAAATCCGGTAAATAGCTCACGTATCTTACTTAACATTATTCTAATAGAATACTCTAAAGCAATATATTTTAAAGCTAGGTGCTGTTATATTATGGACGCAACCATGTATTCAGGACATGGATGCTAACCTACTTCTGACTTTAGTATGTTGTTGCAGCCTTTTTTAGTTTTAAGGCACATAACTTTATCAGTTTCTTTCTGTATCAAGTTCAGTTAGTGGATATTTTAAACACGGCACACAGTCTTGTGTCGATGTTGAACAGCAGACTAAGTTCATCAGGAATGTCAGGCCACTCAGACAGGGAAATACAAGTCAGTCTCCTGAGGGCCCGGGTGCCCAAACAGAGTCGCCTCAACAGACAGACAGTTAGTAACGAGGCCCCAGCGCCAGTGGCTTCAGACAGTCAGGGCATGAAGAAATGGCTAGGTATGTGCGTCCTTGGGATGCAAAACATAGTGTTCCTTTTATCGTCAAACTCATTTCTGATGTAAGCCACTGAAAATTTATCAAAACTGTATCATCGTCGTCTTTCTTAATGGTAATCAGACATTTATATTTTAGATAATTTCCTGGACTTTTCCGCAAGGAGGCCAAAGGCAAAGACGTTTTCACATATACATGGCCACAACAGAGTTTTTTAGTTCACGTTTTTTTCCGCTTGATAAACAACGTCCAAAGACACACAAAGTAGATGAGGAGCTGCAGTTTGTACTGGCTGGACTTGGAAACGTTCGCTAACAGTAGCTAAAAACATCAGTTGAGAGATTTGCGTTGAACACATATCCGAGATTAGGAAGTATCTTTGGTGGTTGGTTGCGACACAAATCAACAGCTGGTATTGCTTTTGAATACATTTACTCTAAAGCACCAACTATTTCTAATCAAAATGTTTCCCATTGTTACTACTCCGGTTTTTTCATTTCTAGGTAGGGTTTTGGTTGTCATTCCTCCTGACTCAGATCTTCAGGACC
>JBCEWE010001999.1:0-5000 GCA_039877035.1 Silurus lanzhouensis
CTTAATCCAGCGCCTTAGACCGCTCGGCCACGCTACGAGTATGCATCATCTATAAAACCCGTGGTACTGTAAACTTTCCATAGTAGCCTATCAAAATTTTATTTGGAATGGTAATAGTATATCATACCCACAACCATGTAGTGGAGACAAGGTCCTGGAATTCAACTGGCATATCAGCAACTCAGAGATGTTTAATAACTGAGTTTTTAATTAACAGCTTGGTTGAATATAAAGAAACATCTGGCAGCGGTTGGATTTGAAACCCACGCCCCCGAAGAGACTGGAAGCTAAATCCAGCGCCTTAGACCACTCGGCCACACTACCTAGCTCTGTGATGTCTAAAAACCTCTCTGTCGTACTTTAAACTTTCAATAGCCATCGTCAGCAAATCAGGGATGATGTAGCAGGCGGAGCAGGGGGTTGGGTAGTGAAGAGAAGATGTTGTGGAGCTTACGAGGATCTAGTGCAGAGGCCTTGAGCAGAAGTCACATCCGAAGGAAATATGGTCAGGAGTGCATGGTAAGATGCGAGGTCTGCATAAAAGGTGTGATTTTTTTCCACTGCCTCGTTGCTGATCTCGACTTTCCATCAAGCAATTTTTTTTTTTAACACAGTCTACCCCGATAATTCGCGGTTCAGAACTCCCAGTTTGGACAATTCGCAAGTTCTTATTTGGAACTTAACTAACAGCAAGTGGTGAAATATCTTAAGATTTGTGGGAATTCGCAGCGGGACCCGGTGTTCAGGAAAGTTAGGAATGACATTTTGAACGATGTATTTGGTCAAATATTGTGCAATATTACTTTTATAAAGTGACATAATGTTAGATGATTTCAATAAGGTACCATAGGGGCAGCACCAGCGAGTGCTGAAGTCAACACGACTCGTGTCCCGTTCACACTGCGAAAGCGTCGCGAACGCAAATTCGACTGCTTTACTCTATTAGCTCCTTTAGTTGTCCATTTTAACCGGAAGTGATTTAGAATGTAAGAAAAAAACTTCTACACATTTATTTGCGAAAGAGTGTGCATTGAATTAAAAAAAAAGTCATGTTGGCAGCGGTGGGATTCGAACCCACGCCCCCGAAGAGACTGGAGCCTTAATCCAGCGCCTTAGACCGCTCGGCCACGCTACGAGTATGCATCATCTATAAAACCGTGGGTACTGTAAACTTTCCATAGTAGCCTATCAAAATTTTATTTTGGATGGTAATAGTATATCATACCCACAACCATGTAGTGGAGACAAGGTCCTGGAATTCAACTGGCATATCAGCAACTCAGAGATGTTTAATAACTGAGTTTTTAATTAACAGCTTGGTTGAATATAAAGAAACATCTTGGCAGCGGTGGGATTTGAACCCACGCCCCCGAAGAGACTGGAGCCTAAATCCAGCGCCTTAGACCACTCGGCCACACTACCTAGCCTCTGTGATGTCTAAAACCTCTCTGTCGGTACTTTAAACTTTCAATAGTAGCCATCGTCAGCAATCAGGGATGATGTAGCAGGCGGAGCAAGGGGGTTGGGTAGTGAAGAGAAGATGTTGTGGAGCTTACGAGGATCTAGTGCAGAGGCCTTGAGCAGAAGTCACATCCGAAGGAAATATGGTCAGGAGTGCATGGTAAGATGCGAGGTCTGCATAAAGGTGTGATTTCTTCCACTGCCTCGTTGCTGATCTCGACTTTCCATCAAGCATTTATTTTTTTTTTTAACACAGTCTACCCCCGATAATTCGCGGTTCAGAACTCCCAGTTTGGACAATTCGCAAGTTCCTATTTGGAACCTAACTAACAGCAAGTGGTGAAATATCTTAAGATTTGTGGGAATTCGCAGCGGGACCGGGTGTTCAGGAAAGTTAGGAATGACATTTTGAACGATGTATTTGGTCAAATATTGTGCAATATTAATTTTATAAAGTGACATAATGTCTAGATGATTTCAATAAGGTACCATAGGGGCAGCACCAGCGAGTGCTGAAGTCAACACGACTCGTGTCCAGTTCACACTGCGAAAGCGTCGCGAACGACAAATTCGACTGCTTTACTCTATTAGCTCCTTTAGTTGTCCATTTTAACCAGGAAGTGATTTAGAATGTAAGAAAAAAACTTCTACACATTTATTTGCGAAAGAGTGTGCATTGAATTAAAAAAAAAGTCATGTTGGCAGCGGTGGGATTCGAACCCACGCCCCCGAAGAGACTGGAGCCTTAATCCAGCGCCTTAGACCGCTCGGCCACGCTACCGAATATGCATCAGCTATAAAACCCGTGGTACTGTAAACTTTCCATAGTAGCCTATCAAAATTTTATTTTGGACTGGTAATAGTATATCATACCCACAACCATGTAGTGGAGACAAGGTCCTGAATTAATCTGGCATATCAGCAACTCAGAGATGTTTAATAACTGAGTTTTTAATTAACAGCTTGGTTGAATATAAAGAAACATCTTGGCAGCGGTGGGATTTGAACCCACGCCCCGAAGAGACTGGAGCCTAAATCCAGCGCCTTAGACCACTCGGCCACACTACCTAGCTCTGTGATGTCTAAAACCTCTCTGTCGGTACTTTAAACTTTCAATAGTAGCCATCGTCAGCAATCATGGATGATGTAGCAGGCGGAGCAGGGGGGTTGGGTAGTGAAGAGAAGATGTTGTGGAGCTTACGAGGATCTAGTGCAGAAGCCTTGAGCAGAAGTCACATCCGAAGGAAATATGGTCAGGAGTGCATGGTAAGATGCGAGGTCTGCATAAAGGTGTGATTTTTTCCACTGCCTCGTTGCTGATCTCGACTTTCCATCAAGCATTTTTTTTTTTTTTAACACAGTCAACCCCGATAATTCGCGGTTCAGAACTCCCAGTTTGGACAATTCGCAAGTTCTTATTTGGAACTAACTAACAGCAAGTGGTGAAATATCTTAAGATTTGTGGGAATTCGCAGCGGGACCGGTGTTCAGGAAAGTTAGGAATGACATTTTGAACGATGTATTTGGTCAAATATTGTGCAATATTATTTTATAAAGTGACATAATGTCTAGATGATTTCAATAAGGTACCATAGGGGCAGCACCAGCGAGTGCTGAAGTCAACACGACTCGTGTCCAGTTCACACTGCGAAAGCGTCACGAACGCCAAATTCGACTGCTCTACTCTATTAGCTCCTTTAGTTGTCCATTTTAACCAGAAGTGATTTAGAATGTAAGAAAAAAACTTCTACACATTTATTTGCGAAAGAGTGTGCATTGAATTAAAAAAAAAGTCATGTTGGCAGCGGTGGGATTCGAACCCACGCCCCCGAAGAGACTGGAGCCTTAATCCAGCGCCTTAGACCGCTCGGCCACGCTACCGAATATGCATCAGCTATAAAACCCGTGGGTACTGTAAACTTTCCATAGTAGCCTATCAAAATTTTATTTTGGACTGGTAATAGTATATCATACCCACAACCATGTAGTGGAGACAAGGTCCTTGAATTAATCTGGCATATCAGCAACTCAGAGATGTTTAATAACTGAGTTTTTAATTAACAGCTTGGTTGAATATAAAGAAATATCTTGGCAGCGGTGGGATTTGAACCCACGCCCCCGAAGAGACTGGAGCCTAAATCCAGCGCCTTAGACCACTCGGCCACACTACCTAGCCTCTGTGATGTCTAAAACCTCTCTGTCGGTACCTTAAACTTTCAATAGTAGCCGTCGTCAGCAATAAGGGAGGATGTAGCAGGCTGAGCAGGGGGGTTGGGTAGTGAAGAGAAGATGTTGTGGAGCTTACGAGGATCTAGTGCAGAGGCCTTGAGCAGAAGTCACATCCGAAGGAAATATGGTCAGGAGTGCATGGTAAGATGCGAGGTCTGCATAAAGGTGTGATTTCTTCCACTGCCTCGTTGCTGATCTCGACTTTCCGACAAGCATTTTTTTATTTTTTTTAACACAGTCCAACCGCGATAATTCGCGGTTCAGAACTCCCAGTTTGGACAATTCGCAAGTTCCTATTTGGAACCTAACTAACAGCAAGTGGTGAAATATCTTAAGATTTGTGGGAATTCGCAGCGGGACCGGGTGTTCAGGAAAGTTAGGAATGACATTTTGAACGATGTATTTGGTCAAATATTGTGCAATATTACTTTTATAAAGTGACATAATGTCTAGATGATTTCAATAAGGTACCATAGGGGCAGCACCAGCGAGTGCTGAAGTCAACACGACTCGTGTCCCGTTCACACTGCGAAAGCGTCGCGAACGCCAAATTCGACTGCTCTACTCTATTAGCTTCTTTAGTTGTCCATTTTAACCGGAAGTGATTTAGAATGTAAGAAAAAAACTTCTACACATTTATTTGCGAAAGAGTGTGCATTGAATTAAAAAAAAAGTCATGTTGGCAGCGTGGGATTCGAACCCACGCCCCCGAAGAGACTGGAGCCTAAATCCAGCGCCTTAGACCACTCGGCCACACTACCTAGCCTCTGTGATGTCTAAAACCTCTCTGTCGGTACTTTAAACTTTCAATAGTAGCCATCGTCAGCAATCAGGGATGATGTAGCAGGCGGAGCAGGGGGGTTGGGTAGTGAAGAGAAGATGTTGTGGAGCTTACGAGGATCTAGTGCAGAGGCCTTGAGCAGAAGTCACATCCGAAGGAAATATGGTCAGGAGTGCATGGTAAGATGCGAGGTCTGCATAAAGGTGTGATTTCTTCCACTGCCTCGTTGCTGATCTCGACTTTCCGACAAGCATTTTTTTATTTTTTTTAACACAGTCCAACCGCGATAATTCGCGGTTCAGAACTCCCAGTTTGGACAATTCGCAAGTTCCTATTTGGAACCTAACTAACAGCAAGTGGTGAAATATCTTAAGATTTGTGGGAATTCGCAGCGGGACCGGGTGTTCAGGAAAGTTAGGAATGACATTTTGAACGATGTATTTGGTCAAATATTGTGCAATATTAATTTTATAAAGTGACATAATGTCTAGATGATTTCAATAAGGTACCATAGGGGCAGCACCAGCGA
>JBCEWE010001999.1:17500-20370 GCA_039877035.1 Silurus lanzhouensis
AATAGTATATCATACCCACAACCATGTAGTGGAGACAAGGTCCTGGAATTAATCTGGCATATCAGCAACTCAGAGATGTTTAATAACTGAGTTTTTAATTAACAGCTTGGTTGAATATAAAGAAACATCTTGGCAGCGGTGGGATTTGAACCCACGCCCCCGAAGAGACTGGAGCCTAAATCCAGCGCCTTAGACCACTCGGCCACACTACCTAGCCTCTGTGATGTCTAAAACCTCTCTGTCGGTACCTTAAACTTTCAATAGTAGCCTCGTCAGCAATAGGGAGATGTAGCAGGCTGAGCAGGGGGTTGGGTAGTGAAGAGAAGATGTTGTGGAGCTTACGAGGATCTAGTGCAGAGGCCTTGAGCAGAAGTCACATCCGAAGGAAATATGGTCAGGAGTGCATGGTAAGATGCGAGGTCTGCATAAAGGTGTGATTTCTTCCACTGCCTCGTTGCTGATCTCGACTTTCCATCAAGCATTTTTTTTTTTTTTTTTAACACAGTCTACCCCCGATAATTCGCGGTTCAGAACTCCCAGTTTGGACAATTCGCAAGTTCTTATTTGGAACCTAACTAACAGCAAGTGGTGAAATATCTTAAGATTTGTGGGAATTCGCAGCGGGACCGGGTGTTCAGGAAAGTTAGGAATGACATTTTGAACGATGTATTTGGTCAAATATTGTGCAATATTAATTTTATAAAGTGACATAATGTCTAGATGATTTCAATAAGGTACCATAGGGGCAGCACCAGCGAGTGCTGAAGTCAACACGACTCGTGTCCAGTTCACACTGCGAAAGCGTCGCGAACGCAAATTCGACTGCTTTACTCTATTAGCTCCTTTAGTTGTCCATTTTAACCGGAAGTGATTTAGAATGTAAGAAAAAACTTCTACACATTTATTTGCGAAAGAGTGTGCATTGAATTAAAAAAAAAGTCATGTTGGCAGCGGTGGGATTCGAACCCACGCCCCCGAAGAGACTGGAGCCTAAATCCAGCGCCTTAGACCACTCGGCCACACTACCTAGCCTCTGTGATGTCTAAAACCTCTCTGTCGGTACTTAAACTTTCAATAGTAGCCATCGTCAGCAATCATGGATGATGTAGCAGGCGGAGCAGGGGGTTGGTAGTGAAGAGAAGATGTTGTGGAGCTTACGAGGATCTAGTGCAGAGCCTTGAGCAGAAGTCACATCCGAAGGAAATATGGTCAGGAGTGCATGGTAAGATGCGAGGTCTGCATAAAGGTGTGATTTTTCCACTGCCTCGTTGCTGATCTCGACTTTCCATCAAGCATTTTATTTTTTTTTTAACACAGTCAACCCCCGATAATTCGCGGTTCAGAACTCCCAGTTTGGACAATTCGCAAGTTCTTATTTGGAACCTAACTAACAGCAAGTGGTGAAATATCTTAAGATTTGTGGGAATTCGCAGCGGGACCCGGTGTTCAGGAAAGTTAGGAATGACATTTTGAACGATGTATTTGGTCAAATATTGTGCAATATTATTTTATAAAGTGACATAATGTCTAGATGATTTCAATAAGTACCATAGGGCAGCACCAGCGAGTGCTGAAGTCAACACGACTCGTGTCCGTTCACACTGCGAAAGCGTCCGAACGCCAAATTCGACTGCTCTACTCTATTAGCTCCTTTAGTTGTCCATTTTAACCAGAAGTGATTTAGAATGTAAGAAAAAACTTCTACACATTTATTTGCGAAAGAGTGTGCATTGAATTAAAAAAAAGTCATGTTGGCACGGTGGGATTCGGAACCACGCCCCGAAGAGACTGGAGCCTTAATCCAGCGCCTTAGACCGCTCGCCACGCTACCGACTATGCATCATCTATAAAACCCGTGGGTACTGTAAACTTTCCATAGTAGCCTATCAAAATTTTATTTTGGAATGGTAATAGTATTCATAGCCACAACCATGTAGTGGAGACAAGGTCCTGGAATTCAACTGGCATATCAGCAACTTCAGAGATGTTTAATAACTGAGTTTTTAATTAACAGCTTGGTTGAATATAAAGAAACATCTTGGCAGCAGTGGATTTGAACCACGCCCCCGAAGAGACTGGAGCCTAAATCCAGCGCCTTAGACCACTCGGCCACTCTACCTAGCCTCTGTGATGTCTAAAACCTCTCTGTCGGTACCTAAACTTTCAATAGTAGCCGTCGTCAGCAATCAGGGATGATGTAGCAGGCTGAAGCAGGGGGGTTGGGTAGTGAAGAGAAGATGTTGTGGAGCTTACGAGGATCTAGTGCAGAGGCCTTGAGCAGAAGTCACATCCGAAGGAAATATGGTCAGGGAGTGCATGGTAAGATGCGAGGTCTGCATAAAGGTGTGATTTCTTCCACTGCCTCGTTGCTGATCTCGACTTTCCATCAAGCATTTTTTTTTTTTTTAACACAGTCAACCCCGATAATTCGCGGTTCAAAACTCCCAGTTTGGACAATTCGCAAGTTCTTATTTGGAACCTAACTAACAGCAAGTGGTGAAATATCTTAACATTTGTGGGAATTCGCAGCGGACCGGTGTTCAGGAAAGTTAGGAATGACATTTTAACCTATGTATTTGGTCAAATATTGTGCAATATTACTTTTATAAAGTGACATAATGTCTAGATTATTTCACCGCTCGGCTGCAGCACCAGCGAGTGCTGAAGTCAACACGACTCGTGTCCCGTTCACACTGCGAAAGCGTCTTGAACGACAAATTCGACTGCTCCACTCTATTAGCTCCTTTAGTTGTCCATTTTAACGGAAGTGATTTAGAATGTAGAAAAAAACTTTTACACATTTATTTGCGAAAGAGTCTGCATTGAATTCAAAGTGTCATGTTGTAAAAGCTTTAGACCGCTTTTAATAG
>JBCEWE010002008.1:0-20369 GCA_039877035.1 Silurus lanzhouensis
AAAACTCTACATGCGCTGTCCCTCTAATAAACTCATTTCTAATCTTATCCATCTTGTCACTCAACGAAACCTCACATCTTCAGCTTGCTACCTCAGCTCCACCTCCTGTCTTTTCTCAATGCACTGTCTCTAAACCATACAACATGCAGGTCTCACCACAGTCCTATAAACTTTTCTTTCAATTTTGCAGATACCTACTATCACAAATCACTCCTGTCACTCTTCTCCACCCACTCCACCCTGCCTGCACTCTTTTTTCACTTCTCTAACACATTCTCCATTACTTTGCACTGTTGACCCCAGGTACCTGAATTCCTCCACCTTCTGAAGCTCTTCTCCCTGCAACCGCACACTCCACTGCCCTCCCTCTCATTCACACACATGTATCTGTCTACTCTACTGAGTTTCATTCCCTTCTCTCCAGCGCTATTCCACCTCTCCAGGCTCTTCTCAACCTGCTCCCTACTCTCAACAAATACAATATCATCCGCAAACATCATAGTCCAGGGAGACTCCTGTCTGACCTCGTCCGTCAACCTGTCCATCACCACTGCAAACAGGAAGGGCTCAGGGCCGATCCTTGATGCAGTCCAACTTCACTCTAAACCAGTCTGTCGTACCTACTGCACATTCACTGCGTCACACTGTCCTCATACATGTCTGCACCACCCTCACATACTTCTCTGACACACCTGACTTCCTCATACAATACCACAACTCCTCTTGGCACCCTGTCGTACGCCTTCTCTAAATCCACAATACACAATGCAATTCCTTCTGTCCTTCTCTATACTTCTCCATCAACATTCTCAAAGCAAATAAGGCTCTGTGGTGCTCTTCCTCGGCATGAAACCATACTGTTGCTCACAGATGGTCACCTCTTCTCTTCTCTTCTCATGGTGTGACTGATCAACTTAATACCCTGTAGTTACTGCAGGTCTGCACATCTCCTTTATGCTTAAAGATCGGTACCAGCACACTTCTTCTCCATTCCTCAGGCATCTTCTCACCTTCCAAAATCCTGTTAAACAATCTGGTCAAAAACCCACTGCATTCTCCTAAACATCTCACGCTTCTACCGGTATGTCATCTGGTCCAACGACTTTCCATCTTCATCCTCTTATCGCTGCTCTCACTTCCTCCTTACTAATCTATCTACATCCTGCTTCACCAACTCCACATCATCAACCTTCTCTCTCTCTGATTTTCCTCATTCATCAGCTGCTCAATACTCCTCCACCTTCTCAACACACTCTCCTCACTAGTCAACACATTTCCCTCTCCATCCTTTACTGCTCTAACTTGCAGTACATCCTTTCCAGCTCGTCCCTCTGCTGGCCAATCGGTACAAATCCTTTTCTCCTTCCTTAGTGTCCAACCTCTCATACAGCTCCTCATATGCCTTTTCCTTGGCTTTCGCCACATCCCTCTTAACCTGCTGCGCATCTCCTTGTACTCCTGCCTACTTTTCTCATCACTCTGTCTATCCACTTCTGTTTTGCCAACCTCTTTCTCCTTATGCTCTCCTGCACTTCCTCATTCCACCACCACGTCTCCTTGTCTTCCTTTCTATTTCCAGATGTCACACAAGTACTTTTCTAGCTGCCTCCCTCATCACTCCTGCAGTAGTTGCCCAATCATCCAACACCTCCTGAACACCACTGAGCCTCTCTCTGACCTCTTCCCTGAACCTCACACTACACTCTTCCTCCTTCAGTTTCCACCATCTTATTTTCTTTCAGTCCTCGCTCTCCTCCTCTTCTTCTTCGCCTCCAAAACCATCCTACAGACCACCATCCTAATGCTGTCTAGCTACACTGTCCCTGCCAACACTTACAGTCGCCAATCTCCTTCAGGTTGCATCTCCTGCATAGCACATAGTCCACTGTGTGCACCTTCCTCCACTCTATACGTCACCCTATGATCCTCCTTCTTCTTAAAATAAGTGTTCCACTGCCATTTCCATCCTTTAAGCAAATCTACCTTCATCTGCCTTCCACATTCCTCTCCTTAAACATACCTACCATCACCTCCTCGTCACCTCTGTTCCTTCACCTACATGCCCATTAAAGTCCGCCCAATCACCAACCGTTCTTTCCTAGGTACACCATCTACTTCATCTAATTCACTCCAGAATCTTTCCTTCTCCTCCATCTCACAGCCAACTTGTGGAGCATAGGCACTGATGACATTTATCATCATCCCTTCAACTTCCACCTTCACAATCATCACCCTATCAGAAACTCTCTTCACCTCCACTACACTCTTACTGTACTCTTCCTTCAGAATCACCCCTACACATTTCTCTTTCCATCCACACCATGATAAAACAGTTTAAATCCACCTCCAATGTTCCTGGCCTTACTCCTTTCCTTGGTCTCCTGAACACACAGCATATCTACCTTTCTCCTCTCCATCATATCAGCTACTTCTCTCCCTTTACCCGTCATAGTACCAACATTTAAAGTACCAACCTAAACCTCCACTCTCTTACACTGCTCCTTTTCCTGCGTCTCTGTAGACGTCTTCCTCCTCTCCTTTTCCTCCTTCGGCCAACAGTAGCCCAATTTCCACGGTACCTGTCGGCTAACGATACCTGTGGCGGTCGTTGTTAACCGGGCCTCGACCGATCCGGTATGAAATTCTCATTTGTGATCCGCATATTTGATTTGGCGCATGTTTTACGCTGGATGCCCTTCTAACGCAAACCCTCCCATTTACCCGGGCTTGGGACCGGCACTAAGAGTGTGAAACAACTGAAAAAAGATATATTGTAGGTTCTTCAAAGTCGCCACCTTTTGCTTTGATTACTGCTTTGCACACTCTTGGCATTCTCTTGATGAGCTTCAAGAGGTAGTCACCTGAAATGGTCTTCCAACAGTCTTGAAGGAGTTCCCCGAGAGATGCTTGGCACTTGTTGGCCCTTTTGCCTTCACTCTGCGGTCCAGCTCACCCCTAAACCATCTCGATTGGGTTCAGGTCCAGTAACTGTGGAGGCCAGGTCATCTGGCGCAGCACCCATCACTCTCCTTCTTGGTCAAATAGCCCTTGATGCCTTCAGTGTGACTTCTACAATTTTCATAGTCATGAAAATAAAGAAACTCTTTGAATGAGAGGGTGTGTCCAAACTTTTGGTCTGTACTGTATATATATATAGTGGTGTGAAGTGTTTACCCCTTCCCGATTCCTTTTTTTTTTTTGCATGCTTGACACACTTTAATGTTTTAGATCATCAAACTAATTTAAATATTAGTAAAATATAACACAAGTGAACACAACATGCAGTTTTTAAATGAAGGTTTTTATTATTGAGGGAAAAGAAATCCAAAACTACATGGCCCATTGTGAAAAATGTTTGCCCTTGTTAAAACTGTGGTTTATTACAACTGAGCAGTAGTCATACCCAGACCTGATTACTGCCACACCTGTTCACAATCAAGAAATCTCTTAAATAGGATCTTCTGACAAAATGAAGTAGACCAAAAGATCTTCAAAAGCTAGACATGTCAAGATAAAAAAAAATTCAGAAACAAATGAGAAAGAAAGTAATTGAGATCTATCAGTCTGGAAAAGGTTTCTAAAGCTTTGGGACTCCAGTGAACCACAGTGAGAACCGTTATTCACAAAAGGCAAAAACATGGAACAGTGAGAACTTCCCAGGAGTGACCGGCCGACCAAAATTACCCCAAGAGCACAGCGACGACTCATACAAGAGGTCACAAAGACCCCACAACTACATGCCTCCCTTGCCTCAGTTAAGGTCAGTGTTCATGACTCCACCAAAGTAGGAGACTGGGCAAAAATGGTCTGCATGGCAGAGTTCCAAGACCAAAACCGCTTCTGAGCAAAAAGAAAACAAAGGCTCATCTCAGTTTTGCCAGAAAACATCTTGATGATCCCCAAGACTTTGGGAAAATACTCTGTGACTGATGAGAAAAAGTAGCTAAAGCGAAACTTTTTGGAAGACTAAACTTTTTGGAAGGTGTGTGTCCCATTACGTCTGGCATAAAAGTAACACCGGCATTTCAGAAAAAGAACATCATACCAACAGTAAAATATGGTGGTGGTAGTGTGATGGTCTGGGGCTATTTTAGTGCTGCAGGGCCTGGAAGACTTGCTGTGATAAATGATATGATGAATTTTTCTGTTTACCAAAAAATCCTAAAGGAGAATATCTGGCCATCTGTTCGTGACCTCAAGCTGAAGCGAACTTTGGTTCTGCAGCAAGACAATATATCCAAAACACACCAGCAAGTTCACCTCTGAAAACTAAATAAATACTTTGGAGTGGCCTAGTCAAAGTCCTGACTGAATCCTTTTGAGATGCTGTGGCATGACCTAAAAAGGGCAGTTCATGCTTGAAAACCCTCCAATGTGGCTGAATTTCAACAATTCTGCATAGATGAGTGAACTGCAAGTTATCGGCAAACACTTGATTGCAATTGTTGCTGCTAAGGGGGACCCAACCACTTATTAGATTTAGGGGGCAAAGACAGGGCCATGTAGTTTTGGATTTGGTTTTCCCTTAAATAATAAAAGCCTTCATTTAATAACTGCATGTTGTGTTCACTTGTGTTTTATCTTTTACTAATATTTAAATTAGTTTGATGATCTGAAACATTAAAGTGTGACAAACATGCAAAAAAAAAAAAAAAAAAAAATCAGGAAGGGGCAAACACTTTTTATATATATATATATATATATATATATATATATATATATATATATATATATAATATATATATATATATATATATATATATATATATATATAAAATTGTTTTTTTTTTTTTTCTTGATACTGGAATGCTATTGTACATATCTACTAATTAATACACAAAGCTTCGGGACCTTTCGGGACCGGGTCTCTCTCACACAGTCACTCAAACACACAGGCACTTGACCTTGCATTCGCATTGCTGCACACTCATGGCTTCCCTACTCACGTCAATCTTCAGAAAGACACAGCTGTTTTCTTATGCACCACTGCACCACTGCATAGTTCTAGGCATGTTTCCATAATTACCTTCACACAAACCCTCTTGTCCAATTTCTAAAACAAGGTCAGGCATACAACCAAAAGATTACCTCAAACAATAACCAAACAGCCCTCCTCAGGTGACCTGCACCTGTAGCCCTCTTTCCTAACCTAAAGAAATTGATTCAGACAAAGCCAAGAACTTATTTAAGACAAAAGAACCTCATTAAGACAATAAGACAAACACCTACAAGACAAGATGACAAATACAATGCTACGATCTTCTTGGGCAATCTGCCAATGGCAGCTTTATTTCCATCGTCAAGAAAGGTGGAATACACAGGTTTTAGTGTACATCACAATACTTTTGGGATCAAACAGGTCCTTCCCAGGCAACTTTTGGTCCCACAAGCACTATAAACTAAACGCAAATCTGCTTATTGTAAATAAGATTCACCATCGGCTGCCAAGTCCACCTTGGTCCCTGGCCTTTCACAGCTCCAGTTCAGTCCTGTTTGTGACACTAATCAAATAAGTTGTGGCTAATTGCCTACAAAATACCAACTTTTGCAAATTTTTTAAAAAAGTTTAAAATTCAGGGTTGTGTTGCCAAAAGAAGACCTTATTGAAGAGAAACAAAGTCTAGACTTCCACCAAAGTCCCAAAAATCCAAAGTGGCTTTTTATACTCTTTCTAATCCCCAGGAACACTTTTTTTTTCTTATTCATTAACAATTTCTTCCGATCCTTCAATATTAGCCACCCTGTAACCTAATGTTGGCGTGAGCTACATCTACCTTTGAAAAAAGAGCAAGCAAAGGAAAGTTCCCATTCCTGACCTTAACAGGAATGACCAAAAACACATTCAAAGACACAACCTTGAAACAATTCTGCCATTAGTGCAGTTATTTTTTTACATAGGCATAGAATACATATATCTAGAAAATAACATATAAACACTTGTTTATATTCTAGTATCTGTGTTTTAGATGTTGATACTAATTATAGACATGATCACACTTTATTCATGGTACCATGGTTATTTTAATTTCATTGAAATTAACTTAAAAGCATGTTACCGAACATTTTTGACAAATTAATGAGGCAAAAAAACTCACATGCACTAAAAGGAATGCCGGACATGGTGCAATTTTCTCTTCAACAATCGAAAACAGACTGTTCTCCATGAAAAATAATCTCTAAAGTACATTAAGTTTACAGCTTCTATAATTTTTGCATTTCAATTTTGTACATCTTTTACACGGTGGTTAATCGGTATGAGCATGGTACACAACCGAACTGTGTGGAATGCAATTCATGAGAAAGTGTGCGTTTATCTTTTTAACGTGAAAAATGAATACAAACGTTTGAGAAAAAACTCCTGCTGCAATGTCACTATTTCAGTGAAATGGACACAATATTGGAGCGTATGACAGCTCTACAGCTCAACCAGACAGACACTGCACTGCTGTTCAAGAGGCACTTTAGAGCTACTTTATTTTAAACCACTGCACCAGTGCATAGTTCTAGGCATGTTTCCAATAATTACCTTCACACAAACCCTCTTGTCCAATTTCTAAAACAAGGTCAGGCATACAACCAAAAGATTACCTCAAACAATAACCAAACAGCCCTCCTCAGGTGACCTGCACCTGTCAGCCCTCTTTCCTAACCTAAAGAAATTGATTCAGACAAAGCCAAGAACTTATTTAAGACAAAAGAACCTCATTAAGACAATAAGACAAACACCTAACAAGACAAGATGACAAATACAATGCTACGATCTTCTTGGGCAATCTGCCAATGGCAGCTTTATTTCCATCGTCAAGAAAGGTGGAATACACAGGTTTTAGTGTACATCACAATACTTTTGGATCAAACAGGTCCTTCCCAGGCAACTTTTGGTCCCACAAGCACTATAAACTAAACGCAAATCTGCTTATTGTAAATAAGATTCACCATCGGCTGCCAAGTCCACCTTGGTCCCTGGCCTTTCACAGCTCCAGTTCAGTCCTGTTTGTGACACTAATCAAATAAGTTGTGGCTAATTGCCTACAAAAATACCAACTTTTGCAAATTTTTTAAAAAAGTTTAAAATTCAGGGTTGTGTTGCCAAAAGAAGACCTTATTGAAGAGAAACAAAGTCATAGACTTCCACCAAAGTCCCAAAAATCCAAAGTGGCTTTTTATACTCTTTCTAATCCCCAGGAACACTTTTTTTTTCTTATTCATTAACAATTTCTTCCGATCCTTCAATATTAGCCCACCCTGTAACCTAATGTTGGCGTGAGCTACATCTACCTTTGAAAAAAGAGCAAGCAAAGGAAAGTTCCCATTCCTGACCTTAACAGGAATGACCAAAAACACATTCAAAGACACAACCTTGAAACAATTCTGCCATTAGTGCAGTTATTTTTTTACATAGGCATAGAATACATATATCTAGAAAATAACATATAAAACACTTGTTTATATTCTAGTATCTGTGTTTTAGATGTTGATACTAATTATAGACATGATCACACTTTATTCATGGTACCATGGTTATTTTAATTTCATTGAAATTAACTTAAAAGCATGTTACCGAACATTTTTGACAAATTAATGAGGCAAAAAAACTCACATGCACTAAAAGGAATGCCGGACATGGTGCAATTTTCTCTTCAACAATCGAAAACAGACTGTTCTCCATGAAAAATAATCTCTAAAGTACATTAAGTTTACAGCTTCTATAATTTTTGCATTTCAATTTTGTACATCTTTTACACGGTGGTTAATCGGTATGAGCATGGTACACAACCGAACTGTGTGGAATGCAATTCATGAGAAAGTGTGCGTTTATCTTTTTAACGTGAAAAATGAATACAAACGTTTGAGAAAAACTCCTGCTGCAATGTCACTATTTCAGTGAAATGGACACAATATTGGAGCGTATGACAGCTCTACAGCTCAACCAGACAGACACTGCACTGCTGTTCAAGAGGCACTTTAGAGCTACTTTATTTTACGTCCCTCCAATCTAAAGCGCTGTAGCTGGCGGTAGGCCTAAGTAGATTGGCAGAATAAAATCGAGTCTCTGCCAAGTCACGCTGCACAGGCAGCTAAAAAAAGTGTTGCTGGTTATTGCTGGAGATACACTTTGTGAAGCTTTTACTAAAGAACTTCAGCAAACTACCTAAGGGATGCAGTAAAATACTGAAAGTAATTTTCTCTGGAAAAACACAGCAGATGGTGCAGATCAGGCATTACTATAAATCACACAAATTGTAGTACATGCCTGAATAAAGCTAGACTTCAGAAATCCAAGGTGCTAAGAATGCCTGTGGCTTTAATAGCTGGATTTTTATTAGTATACAGTATATATTATTTTCTCAAAAATGTATATTACTGTCTGTGTAAAACCTTAAATCATTAATAAAATAAATAATAAAAAAAACTTTGGGGTGTGCTGTCATTGAAAAGTTTGGGCGATATGATGGCATGTGTCTTCTTCTACGTTAAAGCAGATTTAATTTAAAATATTTTATTCTTCTTCTACATCAGAATTTAGCAAAAACACACATACACAGATGGAAAGAGAGAATACAGTATATTTACAGTAGGTGATGCACTAAATTGTCACTATATAACAGTAAAATTGTTGAACTTTAACAGTTACTTTAGAATTTTTAACACATTTGTGTATATATTAATGGGATATTTATGATAGATTAATAATAAATAATACAAAATTCCCACTTAATTATTGATGGCAAACTTGGGAACTATCAAATCCGCAAACATTAAACCCGCGATCGTGGAGGGCCGACTGTAGCTTCAATTTCAATTCAAAAACATTCTGCTTAACGCTTTAATATTTTATCAGGATGTGTTGGTGTGAGGAGGGTTTCTGAGAAGCCTCACTTTTCTCACACGTTCTTGTTCCCTCATTCATTATGCAGAAAACTACTCATATACATGCAGCCTCTATATTTACCCTAAGATCAATAAGGTCAAGCAACAGTGTTCTTCCATCTGTCTAGTGGGAATTGTAATACACCCACATGCGTGTATACACACACACATACACACACAGCACAAAAATACAAACAAAAAGTAGGATAAAGAAGAATTTGGACATTACAACCCAAAGCCTTTACATAGCTTTGTTGCTAACATTAATGTTTCTCTGTAGAATTTACAGCAATTGGTTGATGCCTTATCTAGAGTGACTTGGGTTGAGGGTTGATTGTTTAGGCCTTGCTCAGGGGCCCAGCAGTGGCAGCTTAGATGTGGTGGATTAGAACTCGTGACCTTCATATCAGAAGTTCATCTTAACCAGGGGGTAGTGTTAGTGTTAAGCTTCTTGCAACTTTTACAACCTACAGGCATTTTTACAGCAAGTATTTGTCATCTTAATTCCTAGGCACTAAACTCTATTAGACGGTCACACTAAGCTACATAAAAACAGCACATCAGCAGGTTTTGTGGATAATTATCAGTGTTAGCATTTAACACCAGCTATTTTATGAATACAAACTATAACAAACATATATATATATATATATATATATATATATATATATATATTATATATATATATATATATATATATGTCAGTGCATAAAGTTATATATACAGTTTTTATATTTTTATTAGACCTTTTACATTGTATCCTCTAATATTTATTACTAATTTTTTGATTTATATATATATATATATAATATGTTGCATATGATAAAAAAATGGGCTAAAGCCAAGACTTCTGGACAAAAGCATTTTCTGGCTGAGAAATGTTTAATAAATTGAATTTTCTGCTTTTTGAACATGGGTGGGAAAGCGGAGGTGCGGTCAACAACTTAAGCGTTCGAGACTTAATCCACCCACTGGGTGTTTGACCTATATTACAGTTTTTTCTGAATGCTTAAGCGCTAATCGTGATTCTTGTAGCACAATTTCTAAAACTATTAATACGTATAGCAAAACCACTCACTGAGTTTGCAAAACTAAAAGCACAAACACTGCTTTGCACTCAGTTTGCAATTTTGTAACACACACTTTGCAAAACTGTAGGCACAATTCACTGCACAACACTCTTTTTGCAGAACTTTAAACACAACTCACTGCTTACACTCAATTACCAATTTCCAACACACTCCTAGCTAAATTATACACATGTATGGCTATCATTAACACTATTTTGCCAACTGTCTGGCACACTTTCACATGTGAAAACTGTTTTAGATAATTAGTTCACTTTGCAATCAGCCTAAGCACTATTAATAAGCCACAGGTAAGCTGTCTGTGTGGAGTACAATGAAAGGAGCAGTAAGAGTGAGAAGAGTGAGAATCAGAGGAGGCCGAGGAGGCCGCGAGAGAGTACGTGGAGGTGAAGAAGCGAGAGGGTTAGAGGAAGTTAGAGGAAGAGGACAAGGAGGAGCAAGAAGAGGCCGAGGAGGCCGAGGGAGAGGACGTGGAGGTGAAGAAGCGAGAGGGTTAGAGGAAGTTAGAGGAAGAGGACAAGGAGGAGCAAGAAGAGGACGAGGAGGGGAAAGAGGAAGGGTAAGAAGAGTAAGAAATAGAATAACTGATGACATCAGAGCTACAATAGTGGACCATGTCATCAACCATGGGATGACCCTGAGGGAAGCTGGCCAACGGGTTCAGCCTAATTTGAGCCGCTACACTGTGGCAAGCATCATTAGGACATTTCGAAATGAGAATCGGTAAGTACTTTGTAGCACTGCCATACTCTAATGAGAAACACAACAGTACCATACATGCAAAAATACTGAAATTGTTACTTTACAGAATTGCTAGACGTCCAGATGTTGGGGGCAGAGGAAGAATGTTCACTCCAGAGCAAGAGACCCATATAGTGAACATGGTGATTGCCAATAATGCAATAAGACTGCGCGAAATACAGCAGCGCATAATTGATAATGACACCATCTTTCAAAATATACACAGTGTAAGCATTTCTGCACTAAGTCGTGTACTTGCGCGCCACAGAATAAGAATGAAGCAAATTTACAGAGTTCCTTTCGAGAGAAACACAGAACGTGTAAAGCAACTGCGATATGACTATGTGCAGGTAAGCTATAGTGTCATTTGTTCTGAATTTGGAAGTGCATACTGTAGTGCTGTGCATGGGCCTGATGTGTTGCATTTGTTTTGTCTTGTCCAGAGAGTGATGGAACTAGAAGCAGATGCAATGGGACATGAGCTACTTTTTGTAGATGAGGCCGGTTTTAACCTCAGTAAAACCAGGAGACGTGGCAGGAACATTACTGGACACCGTGCCATCATCAATGTCCCAGGACAACGTGGTGGTAACATAACCATGTGTGCAGCTATAAGCCAAAATGGTGTTGTTCACCATCATGCAACCATAGGCCCATACAACACTGCACACATTATTGCATTCCTGGACACCTTACATGACATGCTAACTGTTCAGAGACCAGAGCATACCCGATATGTCATCATATGGGACAATGTTAGTTTCCATAGGGCTGCTTTGGTCCGCAACTGGTTTACAGACCACCCATCCTTCATGGCACTCAACCTCCCTCCATACTGTCCATTCTTAAATCCCATCGAGGAGTTCTTCTCTGCCTGGCGCTGGAAAGTGTACGACCGTCATCCTCATCAACAGGTAGCCCTTTTACAGGCAATGGAGGAGGCATGTGGAGATATTGACCAGGCATCATGTCAGGCCTGGATACGGCATTCAAGGAGATATTTTCCCCGGTGCCTTGGACTGGAGGATATTGCATGCGATGTGGACGAAATTTTGTGGCCGGACCCAGAAAGACGACATGATGTAGGCTGATTGTATTTTTTTTTCTTTTTTTTTTGTGAAATTACTATTTTGTGTTCTGACTTTGTCTTGGTTTGATGAGTGTGAATAAACACCAATACTTGAAGTTTGGATCCTTGTATGTTTACATGACACTATGACAAAAGTATGACCTCAAATTGACATCTGTACACAGAGAAAGCAAAAGCCAGATGTGTTTTGTATTCATACCATCAGTGTGTAGTTGGCACATTGTGTGCTTAGTAGATGATGGCTTGTGTTTACTGTTTGATACGAAAACACCATTTTTACGAAGGTGTGAAGAGTTAATCTAGCTGTGTTCGCTTTTGCAAGAGAACTACAATGTTTTGATAATTGGGTGAAAGGTTTTCTTATTTGTGTGTAGAGTTTTGCAAAAATAGCCAATAGTTACAAAAAATGTGCTTAAGCAATCAGAAAAAACTGTAAATGAATTAGCTAGTATAGACAACCAGTTAGCTTTCTGCAATATAATGATATATTATATAGATAGGTAGATAGGGCTTTACTTTATAGGTAAATGAAACAGAGTGGAGTCTGGAATCAGATTGCAAACAGAGCCTGAGGTAGTCCGTGGAGGTGTGGCTGGTGGTTCTCTGACAGATACGATCTCTACACTATATTACATTTGTTTCAATGGTATCTGCTGACATTTATATTACATTTCCAAAGCAGTTAATCATTACACATTTCTTTGTAGGAAGTAGGAGTGTGTTTTTTTTTATTATCGCTCAGCCGCACAGTTGATAATATTAATAATCACCTCTGTACTTTGCTTCGTGTCTGAAATTGTGGAAATGCTTGTTTCCCCTCAATTTTTGGGTAACAGTTTTAGCTAAAAAAAATTTTTAATAATAATTTAAAACAAAAACTCAGGGAAAATCCGGTGTTAAATTAATATAGCATATATAATGTCATATAATGATGCACAGCACAAAACATTTTTGATAATATTCGCCATATGTAAATTATTTATTGAATTATACATTTATCTTCCACAGCTCATATTACTGATTATATACACTATATTGACAAATAAATTGTGACACCTGAACATAAAATTTGTATGTACTTTTCAAAAATCCCATTCCACATTTAGTCCCCATTTGCTGTTATAATAACCTTTACTGTTCTGGAAATGTTTTGGATTGTGGATGTGGTTATGTGTGGTCAATGGTGAATGATGTAGGTAAAGGAGGAGGCCTGGGACTCAGTCCGCGCTCCAATTCATCCCAAAGGTGTCCAGTAAGGTGAGGTCAGAGCACTTCACCAGGTCACTCAGGATCTGCCCATGTAAAATCATATATGCATGGCTTTGTGCAAATATGGCTTTAAAAGTCTGTACACTGTATGCCATATTTGGTAGGATTGACTATGAAGTCAATTTTAAGCGATACAGCATTGACTGATATATTACAATACTTATAATACAAACAAAACTCTATTTGCTGTGCATTACTCATTAGTTTCCTCATCAATACTTGGTACAATACAACATCTGCAATCACTTCCTTGAAACATAAATTAGTATCTGAAAGTGTTTTAAAAAAATAATAATATTTTGCATTTTCCTGTTAGATTGCTGTTCCCCTGTAATAGCATGATATCAAACCCCGACCAGTGTTTTTTTAATGTTTCAATTCTAAATTGGAGAATAATTCCACATTCTAATGTGAGGCAATGTGACATGTAGAACACCCTTGTGGTTGGACATTTAGCCTTCCTGTAACCACAACCAGAAAAAATATCACTGTCAGGATCTCTGCCTGTGTAAGTTTGAACTTTGCTGGAAATGCAATCTCTGTCGTCCTGTCTTTTCCATTTCTCGTCTACATTAATACTCCTCCCTCTACACTGCTCACCTTCCTCCTTCCCTCACTCTGTTCTTCTCCAGCAAACCTCAAGAGAGAGTCGATGAATTCCCCCACCCTGCTTTCTGTGGTGCCTTTAATCTTCTTTAGCCATGACAGCACGCTTCAGCGCAACACTGGTGCGCTTTCTCAACACAGCCTCATCGACCTATACATCATTGATACTCATCCTGAGAGAGTGAATGAGTTGAGGCTTGTTAGCCCCACGGGCCGAGCGAGGCTTTTTTGGTATTCAGTGATCGATCAGCTCATCCCTGGGAACCTAAAGACTCTGTCTTTCTGACAGTCAGTGAAGCAGGAAGAACATGTGCTCTGGGTTCCATTCATCAGGCCTGAGCATTTCTCTTAGGTCTCCACTGTCACAGGAAAATACAACAGTCACTGAATATAAAACAGCTCACTTATTTACTCTCTCTCTCTCTCTCTCTCTCTCTCTCTCTCTCTCTCTCTCTCTCTCTCTATATATATATATATATATATATATATATATATATATATATTATATATATATATATATATATATATATAATAGATGCAAACTAATGATTACTTCAATACTGTACTTAAGTAGATTTTTCTAACATCAGCACTTTACTTAATTTTTTACTTTTACTCATTACATTTTTACACAAATATTTATACTTTTACTTTTAAAATTTTCAAACCAGGTTTTACTTACTTTAGTTTTAATCTACAGTGGAACCCGGTTATGTCGCCAGCCTAGGGGACGCCAAAAAGCGTAGAGATAACCAATGATCGAGATAAACGAAAACCAATATGGCGGCAATATATTAACGTGCTTGAAATTTCTTTATGTACATGATGTGCGTTATTAAATGAGAATGTGCATGCACGTGTTTTTGGAGGTTTTTTACACAACAGCGTTGCCGCGATTTGTTCGATTGGTCATGCGGATCGAGAACCTGTAATGCAGATAAGGAGGCAGAAGCTGAAGTAAACGCAAACAAAGTTTATTGAGAATACTCAGGAGATAATCCAGCAATACTTGTAGCGAAGCAGTAATATGCAGTGGTGCGCTCCGGAAGCGCGGTCCACGAAGTTCTGTGAAAGCAGTGACAGTTCGTGTAGAGAATCCACGGATCTGCGCTATGGAAAGTGCAGAGCTGGGCAGCAACGGATAAACGTGGTGCAGACAGCGTGAACATGGATAAAAGCAGGTTCGGGGTAATGCGGGGTGCAGTTGAGAGAATGCGGTGTCCGAGAAGAAGGGTACGTAGCGGGATACGTATACGCGATTACACAGACCGCCATGAACCAACATATACGATCATGCACAAACAATAACGGGCCGCGAGTGTGTGGAGGTGAGGGGCTCAAATAGGAGATGGGACGAGTGAGTGAATGAGAGTCAGGTGTGTGTGATCAGCATGACTGCGAGGAGCTTGCCAGCACGGGAGAAGTAGCAGGGTGCTTCAGGGAATGCCGCCGCCAAAGGGGGCGTGGCAGGGGGATTTCTGACATAACCGATGTTAAGTGGCAAATTTGCCCCCCCTTGTGCTCAAGATATTAGGGTTTGGCGACATAAAAAAATCTACATAACCGATTAAAAAAATGCTAAGACAAACCGAGAATTTGGCGGTTCCACTGTATTCGGAGACATGATCAATATTTTTTCAGCCCGTTAACCTAATTCTTGTCATACTTTAAATAAAAAGTGTTGTCAGTACTTTAACTTTTACCCAAATCTTTTAAAACACAAGTGTCTGTACTTCTTCTTCAATGAAGGATATATATATACTGCCCGCCCCCACAAACAGTTACACACTCTAATATTTCATTGGACCGCCTTTAGCTTTGATTACGGCACGCATTTGCCGTGGCACAGTTTTGATAAGCTTTTGCAATGTCACAGCATTTATTCTTATCCAGATCTTGTATTGATGATGAGAGAGTCAGACTGCTGTGCAAAGTCTTCTCCAGCACATCCTAAACATTCTCAAAGAGGTCTGGACTCTGTGGTGGACAATCCATGTGTGAAAATGATGTCTCATGCTATCTTAACCACTCTTTCACAATTTGAGCCTGATGAATCCTGGCATTGTCATCTTGGAAAATGCCTGTGCCATCAGGGAACAAAAAGACAATTGATAGAATAAACTGGTCATTCAGTAGTCAGCTGTCAGTAGTAGTAGTGGTATTCAGGTAGTTAGCTGACCTCATTCTTTGGACACATAATGTTGCTGAACCCAGACCTGACCAACTGCAGCAACCCCAGATCATAGCACTGCTCCCACAGGCTTGTACGATAGGCACTAGGCATGATGGGTGCATCAGTTCATCCGCCTCTCTTCTTACATCACTTACATCACTCTCGAACAGGGTAAATCTGGACTCATAAGACCACATGACCTTCTTCCATTGCTCCAGAGTCCAATCTTTATGCTCCCTTGAAGATTAAAGCCTTTTTTTTTTTTTGATCAGCCTCACTGACAAGTGGTTTTCTTAAGGCTATGAAGACATTTAGTCCCAATCCCTTGAGTTCCTTAAGTGCTCGTACTTTCACTATTTTAACATAGCTGTGAGTTCTACTGTTGTTTTTTTTACGATTTGATTTCACCAAACATTTAAATGATTGCCAATCACGAACATTCAAGATTTTTTTCCGACCACATTTGGGGGGGAGTGGTAGCTCAGTGGTTAAGGTTGGGTTACCATTTAGAAGGTCAGGGGTTCAAGCCCCTGTATCACCAAACTGCCATCCCTGAGCCCCTGCAGGCTCCCTAAACCTCTGTGCTCAATTAGCACTGTACTCCCACTGTGGGACGAATAAATGTTTATCTTCTTCCAAAGCTTGGATATATTTAGGAGTAGTCAATCTTCAGCATGTATAACAGTACAGATTTACTGTCCTATGAAAATATCTTAAAATACAGCTATTATTGTCAAAATACTAAGGGAACATGTCACAACTGTGTCCAAACTGTCCATATTTTGTGTGAGCACCATTGTTATCTAGCACTGCCTTAATCCTGGTGGACATGTCATTCACCAGAGATACACAGGTTGCTGCTGGGATCCTTTTCCACTCCTCCATAATAACATCACAGAACCGCTGAATGTTAGACACATCGCGTTCTACACCTTCCGCTTGAGGATGCCCCACAGGTACTCAATAGGATGACATACTGGCCATGCATCACCTTCACCTTCCGCTTCCTCAACAAGGCAGTTATTATGTTGGAAAACTGCCGTCCGGCCCAGTTTCTGAAGGGACGACATTATGTTCTGTTTCAGAATGTCACAGTACATGTTGGAATCCATGTTCTCCTAAATGAACAGCAGCTCCCCAGTACCAGCAGCACTCATGCAGCCCCAGACCTTGATGCTACCACCACCATGCTTAACTGTAGGCACTGTTACCATATATCTTCTTATAGCCTAGTATCAAAGATTTCAAAATTATTAATTTAAGGTACATTTAGAACAGATAAAAATGTGCAATTAAATTTTGATTAATCATTTAACTCGTGACATTTATGCAATTAATCGAGATTAAATATTTTAATCGATTGAGAGCCCAGATAGATAGATAGATAGATAGATAGATAGATAGATAGATAGATAGATAGATAGATAGATAGATAGATAGATAGATAAATTGGCTAGGGAATATTTTTAAGTTATGATGGGGTCATAGGAACGCATCTTTATCGTACGTCTACATAATTGTGCCTTTTTTTAATGTACCAATGTTTGGCTATACATCTCAATATGCAGCACTTGTTTTTTTTTTTTGGCAATACTTCGCTTAACTCTTCCAATATTTCCATGATTTTGAGCTGCTGATGTGCACAAAACAGGCTTAAAGCCATCTGGTGTCGTTGTCACTGTAGGAGGGTGTGAGAGGAAACTGTTGGAGATGTGATATTTGATGAACCATCCTGTGGCTTATTATTATCGCTGTCTGCATGATCGCATCGTTTCGTGCGTCCCGCCCATGTTACTATCAGAACAGCTCGTAGTAACCGTGCTAATAACATCCCACACCTCGGTGAAGAAAAATTCAGCTGTCATGTGGAATTCTCTCCCTGATTACACTCAAACCCGAATGCTGTGTGCCTGAGCAGAGGAAAACAAACTCAATGCATATGGTCTGCATCGCATTCCCCAGACTGCTGTTAAGCAATTTTTTTTTTAACCCATTTTTTTTTCCATGGTGCACTGCGTGACAGGCAATCACTGTCGTTCACAGCCGTGGCTCTGATAGAACATTTAGGAGCTTTATTCAGTTGAACAAATCTGGGAAAAAAAATTCCAACATGTGGCAAAGAAAAGGTATTTCAATCATGTGCGGATTTTCTTTTGACTGATTTTCTGGACTTTGACATAATTATCCAATAGAATGAGATTTACATAATTGTGCAAAACCATAGAAATCGTGAGACTAAAACCAAAACCAGGTGTCCTGATAAGCCATGCAAAACACATGGTAAAGTTTTAATCCTCTTTCTTACTTACCACCAGAGAGAGGGGTCTTTTCCATGACACGACTCCGATCAGACCTGACAGCAGCACCTGCACAGAAAGACCCAACAATTACTTTCATCGGTTCAAACCAATAACTAAAAACTGCTAACGGCTCACGTAGGGTTTGTTAATGTAAAGCCTACACAGCAGATCTCTCACACGCTCTGCTGCAGTGTTTTCACAGCCGTTTTTACAGCAAATGAACACTTTATCCACCCATGTTCATCAATCTCCTTCACCCTCTATTAAACGCCTAAAGTAGCGCTGTACTGCGTAATGCCTCACTGAATTCCTGACATATCCCTCGATATTTCTTCTCCAGGGTGTAGCAAAAAAAAAAACCTGCAGATTATGGATCCTGGTGTGGTGTGATTTCTATAAGGAGTTTTGTAAATTAAAAAAAGATTAAAAGTGTGCGATTTTAAGGCAACATTGACCATGACAGTGGTCATGTTAACAACTTTTTACAAAAGGTCAGGCTTTCCTCAAATTTTCAGACAGATACAGATTTGGAGTCCATTGCTGCTGAATGTGTGAGTGTCTATGAATGTGCGTGGGTGTATGATGCATTAAGATGGACTGAACTCACTATTCCAACTCACTAGCTCACTATTTTTCCTGTAGAAACCAGGAACTGTGCTTACTCCAAGACACATAAAGAGATTATTCTGCATAATAGGCAGTGTTACACACTTAGAGGAAATATGAGCTCACTGATTGGCTAGTAGCACTATGATTTACATGGGAGAAAGAGAGAGCATGCTCTCCTAGGCAAAGGGGAACAGACAATTTAATTGAGGGTTTAGACTCAGAATATTTCAGTGATGGGGCAGATTCTGTAATTGAGCTCACAAACACTGATTTAAAAAAAAAAAAAAAAAAAAACCAGTGTGTTCAATTAGCAAAGACAAAGTGGTGTGAATTCTGAATAATTACTGTTTTCTGCCAGAAAGACAAAAATAACTGACAAATTAGTTTCCGTTCATGTCATTTTTAAACTCTGCCAGGCTCATTTTTATTCATGTATATTCAGATCTCACTTAAGCACTCCTTCAACACACTTCCGTTTCACCTGATTTCATGTCAGTCTCACACTCTTTTCTCGTTTTCAACAAACACACATTTCAATCCTGTCTAATCTTGTAACTATCTGTTGCAGATTCTTCCGTCAGTATCGACATACACAAATTGCTAACATGACAGGAAACTGTAGAAGCCTATTCTTTATTCAGCAGTAACTATACATCGCTATATGAAACCGACGATAAAATGTATAAGAAAACCAACAAGGTTTAATATTCTTCTGTCTTCTTTCTTTCTTTCTTTTTCTTTCTTTCTTTCTTTCTTTTTTTCTTTCTTTCTTTCTTTTTTTTCCTTTTTTCTGTCTCTCTCTCTCTCTCTCTCTCTCTCTCTCTCTCTTCTCTCTCTCTCACTTACACACACACACACACACAACACACACAGACACACACACACACACATATATGGTATGTGTGTGTGGTGTGTGTGTGTGTGTGTGTGTGTGTGTGTGTGTGTGTGTGTGTGTAGGTGTCTGTGTGTATGTAGGTGTCTGTGTGTGTGTGTGAGTGTGTGTGCTCCCCTGAGATGAACTTAAACGTACACAGTTATTTATTGGCAGTTTTTAACATTAAAATATATATCAATATTTACAGGCACTTTCTAATTGTGTTGACTACAATATAATAAAAAGTTCTTAATAATTTGTCAATAGATATTGATTATTGGAGAAAAAAAAATCACCAATGAACCTACTTAAAAAGATTGTTATTGATTAGTTTGTGCAACGTACCCTGTAAGGCAGGATAATTACAGTTTCAGCAATGCAGTAATATTTAGAAAAGTCATTTGTTTTAAGTTGAAGATAAGAATATAACATTCAGCAGCAGTGTGGTGTGATGAAGCCGAGTCACTGTTACTATCACGGTTAATTAGTTCATTTCTGTTCTAGTAAAAGTGTTTCCCTTTTAATCCTCTTATACCACAGCAATCTGTTATTAACATGTTCTTTATTAGTTTCTTCTGTCCTCCTCCTTTCCATCTACCCTTCCTTATTTTTTTATTTTCCTCCTATCTCTTGCTTTTATTCTTTCTTTCCTTCCTTCCCTTCCTCCCTCCATCCCACCCTATATCCCTCCCTTCTTACTTTCTTTCTTTCTTTTTTTCCTTTCCTCTTTTTTCTTACACTTTTCCTT
>JBCEWE010002019.1:0-20342 GCA_039877035.1 Silurus lanzhouensis
TAAAATATTGAAACTTGAAACTTCCACATCATTGCATTTTTGTTTTTATTCACAATTTGTTCAGTGTCCCAACTTTTTTGGAATCGGGTTTGTAGTTAAAAGACAATAAATGCACGTGTAGTCTTTTCAAGATCTTAAAGAATAAAAAAAATAATAATTTACTTCGGAAAGTAATTGAATTTTAAAGAACCTGTTTTGTTTTTTTCAGGGTGAAAGAGGACCACCTGGTCCACCAGGGGATAAGGTGTGTATCACTTACACATCGCTGGTATTTTCCTCTGTATTTGTATTGTGAAATAATTTCCAGATGTACATATAACGTGTGTGTGTGTGTGGTGTGTGTGTGTGTGTGTGTGTGTGTGTGTGTGTGTGTGTGTGTGTGTGTGTGTGTGTGTGTCTTGTCTATGGTTTAGGGTGATGTTGGTAGACCAGGGCTCATGGGACCACAAGGCCCTCGGGTTAGTATTCAGAGAGTTAGTGTTTTATTTCATTGAAGGATTTGTGTGTGTGAGAGCAGTTTGTGAAATTGTGTCTTTTCAGGGTTTGTCAGGGGCAAATGGTCTTCCGGGGGAAAAGGTAATGATTTTTTGTTGTTTGCTGTTTTTTGAGGAATGCGGCGTAGTGTGTGTGTTTATCTCTTTCTGTGTGTTTGTGTGTAGGGAGCTGATGGAGCGAAAGGAGAACCGGGTGGTGTGAGTTAAAACCTGACATTATGACATGACATTAACTTTCGCACGTTCGACACAAAGTGATAATATTGACTCTTTTTTAATCCAGGGCGCAGGTTCACTTGGAAAGAAAGGAGAGCAGGTAAGAGAAGTTCTGTGGTTGTTTCACACACGTGACAGATTAATGCACTGGTGGAGGAAGTATCAGGTGCGCAGCTCAGTGGTTAATGCTCTTGGTTACTGCTTGGACAGCTAGGGGTTCAAGCTCTATCATCTCCAAGCTGCCACTATTGTGGCCCTTGAGCAAGGCTCTCCAAGGGGGTTGATTTTTATGACTGTAACATCTGTGAATATTGCCAAAATTACTCAAAGCTTGTTTGAATACCATCATACAGATAAAGTATTATAGGGGAAGGTGGTATCTTAGTGCTTAAAGCATTGAAGATCTTTAGATCTGAAGTTTCATGAGATTCAATCCAGCTGCACCAATCTGCCACTCCTGGGCCCCTGAGCAAGGCCCTTAACCCCAGGTGCTCAGTTGTATGAATGAGTTAACTATCTGGATAAGAGCATCTGCAAATGGCACAAATGTAAATATGTCTCAATTATATGTTTCCTGGTTTGTCTTCTTGTCCAAGTTCATGTTAAGTAGTTGTATTTACATGGCAAATACAAATTAATATTACAATATAATTAAACAAAAAATAATAATAAATCAAGAAAACATCCACCACCACCCCCCTGTTTATATTGTAACCAAATCCATTTCTAATATTTTTCATTGGTTATGAGGGCCATGTTTTCTTACATAGTTTTTCTCTGATGTCTGATCCACCAGTTTTGTTGTTAGTATTGTTAATTTCTGTTTATCTTTCAGGGTCAGAAAGGAGCTCCAGGTCCTGAGGGTCCTCCAGGTGAAAAGGGAGACATGGGTCAGAAAGGAGATAGGGTATGTTTTGTTGATCTTGTAGATGCTACTAATAAATCACCACATGTCTTTAATCATTCTATATTAATCTCTCTCTCCTCTCTCTCTCTCTCTCTCTCTCTCTCTCTCTCTCTCTCTCTCTCTTCTCTTTTTTCTTTTTTTTTTTTCCTTGTCAGGGTCTCCTGGAAATAGGACTACCTGGTCTGCTTGGAGCTAAAGGGGAACCGGGTGAATCGGGTCAGTATACTAAATCAGTTCAGTTTTATTTGCATAGTCTTTTAAACAATGTCACTAAGTAGCATTACCAAAATGCATCGGTGGATCCAAAGGTTGTGAGTTCCAATCCCAGCTGACTGTAGCTGACTGTATAACAGTATGAATGAGAAAAATGCAAGATGCTTTGGATAAGAGCGTCTGCCAAATGCTTTAAAAATCAAAACGTAAATGGGTCAGTGTTTAAGGCTCTGGTTACTGATCAGAAGGTCGGGGTTCAATGCCCAGTATCACTAAGTTGCCACTCTTCGGCAATTAAGCAAGGCCCTTAACCGTTTCATGTCTGATCGTGCTCTGACTTGAGATTCCTAACGTTGCTGGGAAATGCGAAGGAAGAATGTCATTGTGCTGTAATATACATGTGACAAGTAAAAAAAAGCTCCCATTTACATAGATTCAGGACATTTAAATACAACACATACATTTCTGATGCATATACTGATGAATAAGCTTGGAGTGACAATGGTGGAGGATAAAGAAATTCACTCACATCTGATTTATGTCCTGAATGAAGCGTTTCGACTTTAGTGGCTGCACTGCAGACTTGCCAAATGAAATAATTTATGGGTAATCTCACCGCCACATTTCTTGTTGCTCAAACATCAAAAGCTTTCGTTTTTTAACAAGTTTATTTGCTATATAACGAAATTCAATAAATTTAGTAATAATGAAAATAAATATCAGTCAGCGCTCGAGAAACAGTTCTCTGATACCACCGAGTGTCTAATACCACACAGCTGTTAAACTCTCTGACCCTCACAATATCTGACCAGTGGTTAAGGGAAGGTTGGGGGTTGAAGTCCCGGTATGCCGCTGTTGGGCCCCTAACATGGCCCTTAACCGTCTGTACTCCATGGGAGCTGTTTTTACGTACAAGTGACACGTATAAAAGCCCTTTTCACCTGTCTTCCACATACAGTTGGTTCTTTGGGATCTGGGTTTGGAGATGTGGCGAGTGCACTCTGCATAGCCACTTTCAGACGCTACATCATCTTTCACCTGGAGAAATCTCTCCACCCCAAGTGTTCCTCATCCATTAATCCTGCTTCTCTCATGAAAAAAACACGAGAGAGAGACGTCCTGCAGCTTAGTAACTATTTCAGTTACAGAGAAAAAGAGCAAAACGAAATAAGTGAACGCACGCCTTTGTTTGGTTTATTTATTTATTTGGGTTTTACAAGCACAGGAATTCTTGTAAAAATATTATGACATTTATCAGACACACTTGCACAGAAATAAACAGATTCTTGAATCTGCTGTGCCTGAGTGCAGATGAATTTGATTTCCTCTCAGACTCCCACTGGCTGTTTCTCATTGCAGTCTTTGCACTAGTCTCAGAGGGGTCTCTGGTCAAGCGTGCGGTCTCTGATGGTCCACACTACAGAAGCACGCATTCAAATGTCTTTGTCCTCTTTTGATAATGATTCATTAGTGTTATTGCACTCCAACAGGGCTTCCTGGACTTGCTGGACGAATTGGTGCAAAGGTTTGAACCATTCCTTTGTAAACCATATAAACAATATGACACCTCTAGTTTATGCCACTGATATATGCTCTGTGGTGCTGCAGGGAAACCAGGGTGAATCAGGAGACGAGGAGAGGCGGGCAATCCCGGCCTGCAGGTCCGGCTGGACCCAAAGGGAAAGATGTGAGAGACTGTCAACCATTTTATAACCATTATAAAACCATTTCATTCATATAATCTTATACGCCTGTAGTTGCAGGTAATGTTTCGATGCCTGGATTTCTAGTATCTGTTATTTATTTGCTTGTTGTTTGATTGTTGAAATTAGGGGCTAAAAGGTGACAAGAGAGAAGATGGAATTCCGGTAAGATTATTACTGCTTGTTAATCTGTGTGCATAAGTATTTACCCCCTGGAACATTCCGGTTTTCCGGTTACAATGTCGTGTTATAAAAGACGATTTCAGACAGTGCAGTTTGGGCAGGTTTTAATGTAAAGTAGGCAAACAAATCCAATTAATCATATAACATTCGAGAAACATGGTCCAGTAAGAGTATACATGATAAACAGGATAATCTAAAATATGTGAGTGTAAATAGGGCTAGACTTACAGACGGTGGAACATAAGAGAGAAGAGTTTTGCATAATGGGAGAACAGTTCAATAGCGAGTATATATATCAGATGTACATGTATATCAACAAGTGAACAAATGTAGATTCAGAAATTCAGACACCAATACAAAATGTCCAACACCCGATACATGCAGCAGATTCGCTTTCAGACTAATGAGGGTTGTAAAGGGGAGGATTATGATTGAATAATGAGTGAGTGACCCAGACATGTGAAGGTACAGTGGCCATCTCCATACCAATCTGTCCTCTACATCTGCCTTTTTTCAACCCAACCACCTGCACGTCTTCCCTCACCACATCCATTAACCTATAACCTATAAACATCCAAGAAACCTACCTGGCTTACTCCTGTTCTCTCTCCTGGTGGCTTCAGCATTTTCTACAGATTTACCCACGTCTATCCTCTGCACATGAACAACAATCTCAATCACACTTTAACCTCGTCTCCAAAGTGTCCTACCTGCACGCTCTCTTTAATAAACTCATTCCTAATCCTGTTCATCCTCATCACTGTTTTCAGCATCTTCAATTCGCCACCTCCAGCTCTCTACCTGCACTCATTCTTCACTTCTCTGGCACCCTCTCCATTACTTTTTTACAGTTGACCTCAAGTCCAGAGCTATAATTCCCTTCAAAAGTAACATATTATGCAGGACGCCACCATTTCCAACATAAAAGATAAAACTGAGAGTTCGAGTCTTCGGGAATTTTTCAGGCAGTTTTTATGAACAATTAGAAAAACTGAGCGACCGATTTCCTGATACAAACTCACAAATTCAACCAAAGACAGTTAATTAATTTTAATAGCAAACATGCCACAACATATCTTTAGAAGACTATTTCACAGTATTGGATGAGTTATAAGTGTATAAATGTCTCCTTTGGTGTGCTCTCAGGGGAAGCTGGCTTGTCCGGGAAGCCAGGAGAACGTGGACTCAGGGTGAGTCTATTCTTTCCATGCATCCGGGAACGTTATATCAGGAACATTTCTAACCTCTGGCTTTTTTTTCTTTTCTTCAGGGTGTTCAGGGACTCCAAGGCCAACCTGGAGAAAAGGGGGACATGGTGACCTGGAGAGCATGGACGAAATGTAAGACGAAAGCGCATGCTTTCAGAGTTCAAAGTTTTCGAGTCTAAAGTTGATTATAAGTTATAATTTTAGATATATATATATATCGAGTATCATATAAAGTAGAATGAAAATTATGAGTGCAACTGCCTAAATTATGTAGTTAACTGCCTACTGCATCTGTTACAATAGCATGACTTCATTGTAGATGAGACGACATAGTAGAAGAGTTTGAGAACACTTTTTGTGTAATGAATGAAAAATACAACAAGAACCCCAGAACTGTTGAGCAGCTCGAATCCTGTATCAGACCATATGGTAAACACTCTTCTCTCAGCAGAACGACAACGGTCTCCGCAGTTAACAAATGTATACGGACAGAAGACGTATTGCTACACAACTTTTTAAAATGTTTACAGCATCAAATTCAACATTTTTATCAAATTGATATTTACATTTACATTTAAATTTACATATTTAAATTTTACACCAGGGTCCCAACTTATGTAATTGGAGTTGTATAATATTTACATTTATGGCATTATTACTATAGGGTTCTCCAGGTCCCATTGGACCACGAGGACAAAAGGGAGATCAGGTAAGAAATCACACACACTTTAGAATCTTTGTAAATCTCGTTACACAAATACAACGCACAAACACCACACGTCACTATGTACTTTTTATTTAGGGAATCCAAGGTCCACCAGGACCCCTGGAGATGCGGTGAGCCCATTTTATACAAAACGATGTATATTTTGAAGACTTTGTTATAAAATAGTGCTCAATAGTGGGGTTTAGTTATTGTGGGAAAATGTAATTTTTCTATTTAATTTATCCAGAGTCCAAATAATGAGTGTGTGATATTCACTAAGGTCAATAGACAAAGTGTATGACAAAAAAAAACGGCAAAGCAGGCAAAAAAATAATAATATTGATAATAATAATTATTATAATTATATATATATATATATAATATATATATATACTGTATATATATTGTTGTAAATAATTTTAAATCATAGAATAAATAATTATATTAATAATAATTAATTTATTAAGTAATTTATAAAGTAATTGGTTGGTTGATTGATTAATTAATTAATTATTAATTAATGGTAATGAAATGAATGACTTTTATTGACATTTGTTTGTCTTCTTTAGGGACTGTTTTTTTTTTTTTTATATGTTCAGCTCATTTATCTGATTAGTTTTTTTGTATTTCAGGGAGATGGGGTTACTTTTCACAAAGGAGACAAAGGAGACAAGGCACGGTATCTTACCGTGTTAACGTGCACATTTCCCTGCACTCACTCACACGGATTTCCTTTATTTCAAGATAGCACTGTGTTCATTTCCAAACGCTGTTAATGCTGTCTGTGTACTGATACAGGGTGAGTCTGGTGACCCTGGAGAACATGGAGGTAAAGGTCTACAGGGAGAAGCAGGAACACCGGGCACACCAGGATTACGGGTAAAAACAGCACTAGGTTCACTCTGTTTATATTTATTCAATTTTCCTTATGGTGACGCCTCATTTGTTCGACACAAAATATCTTGTTATTTCAGGGAGCTGAGGGTCAGCGTGGACCAGTAGGAGCCAGAGTAAGTCAAGTATTGTTCCTCTCAATGTTTTTATTTTTCTATTCAGACACCGAAAATCCAAAAAGAAGTTTTTTTATAAGGTTTCTACCGACATATGGAAAAAATATTGTGGATACCATATGATTGTATGTGCTTTTATAATAACCTCCATTCTTCTGGGAAGACTTTCTCCTAGATTCTGGAGTGTGCTTATATTGTGCAAATGTACAGCATGTAAATATATGTGTGTGTGTGTGTGTGTGTGTGTGTGTGTGTGTGTGTGTGTGTGTGTGTGTGTGGTGTGTGTGTAGACATATGTACAGTAAGTACATATGCCAGGTACATACATACACCAAGAGCAGATTGTGTAATATTATTATTATTATTGTTTTAATATTATTTACCTTTATTTTTTTTACTGGTTAAGCTAAAGGTTACCTACAAAATTGTAATGCTCATTTGAAGACATTTTGTCTTTTCAAAAGCATAGATATGTTTCCTTTTTTTTTTTTGAAGAATCTTACCAATTATCTTAAAGATCATTGGACTTGTTTTTAGTGTTTCCCAGTTGTGTTTGAGCTGCACCCAAGAGAATATTGAGGAACTGCCATTGTCACGCATCATCACTGTGTTGAGACGTTTCCTTGAAATGAGCACCCATGTTGTAATCGCACGAGCAAACGGGACACGATCATGAAATTCCTTTGCGCAGCACTCACGCTATCACACTCTTATAAAAGCTTTTACAGTGCACGCGTTTGCGCACCACCGCACTGCTCCATCATAACTAATAGCAGTGGTTCGAAATGAGGTCAACACAGGACCAGAACACAGGACTGAGCAGCACACTGGAGCTGTTACTTTCTCATAACACATATTAAACATGTCCACTCCTGAACATCCTGTGCACAGGAAGCGAACGGTGTAACGTTACTCTGAGAACCTGCATCCACATGAATGTAGTAGATTAGGAAACGATAAATCAAGCATTAACCACATCTCGTATTGTTCTGTAGGGAGATCCAGGAGAAAGAGGAAGTCCAGGAGAGAAGGTAAGATCTTTCAAATGTAAAGAAATATTAGGGTTTTTTGCATGAGAATTTGTAATATATGATAATGTGTAACATCTGTTTGTGTGTGTGTGGTGTGTGTGTGTGTGTGTGTGTGTGTGGTGTGTGTGTGTGTGTGTGTGTGTGTGTGTACACACAGGGAGAAAGAGGAGCTGCTGGATTGGATGGACGTCCTGGTCAGGATGGGAAACCTGGGCCACCTGGATCACCTGGTTTAAGGGTCAGAATACAGAAAGAAATCAAGATTGGGTCTTTTGTTTCTAATTTGACTGCAGCATATAGGATTGTTTCACCTGGAGAGAAAAGGATGCAGGATTTCAAAGAATGAGACAAATGCCAGGGTTTAATGTAGGAATTTATTGTTAGGGTGGAACCTGAGTATGTAGTGGGGAACCGGTAGCTCAGTGGCTCTGGGTTGTTAATCGGAAGGTCAGGGGTTCAGGCCCCAGTATCGCCAAGCTGCTACTTTTGGGGCCCTTGAGCAAGGCCCTTAATATTGTGCTCCAGGGGTGCTGTATCATGGCTGACCCATCACTGAGATATGCGTAGAAAGAATTTCACTGTGCTGTAATGTGCATGTGACAAGTATAAAGCACCTTTATTGTGCATTAGGATAAATAACAACTATTTTATGAAAACATGCAGCTTTTAAATCTGCAAATAAATGTAATGCAGAAAGGGGTTTTGGTGTGACATTAATTATAAACACGTAGGAGTCCACAGAAGTGCATGTGATTTAAAGCCCGGAGACAGACTTAAGATGTTTGAAAGTTCAAGTTTTTTTATTGAAGCCTAAAACAACGAGAAAAGAGAAACAATATTAAGAATCTACAAAAATACCAAAATTTTAAATTCCAAAAGTCTTCTCAAAACAAACAAACAAACAAACAAACTGAAAAAAACTGGAGTCACAGGGAACCATCACTTACATTAAGTTTACATTTATGGCATTTGGCATAAATCCTTATCCGGAGCGACTTACAACGTGCCTCGAGGTCTGGTTCATTAGGACACTGAGTAAAATAACACTAGTCTATAACTCTGTTTGGAGAAAAATAAATAATAAGGAAATTTGCTAATGTAAAGTCTGTATTGAAGACTGCTAGAGGCTCAGCTTCTCAAGTGAAAATGTGTTCAATCACCGAGGTTAGAGAACAGAGAAGAGTCTAGAAACTAACCTTCAATGTATCCTGAGAGATTGTCATGGAGAGGTTGAGGATGGGGGAAGCAGAGGCACAGTGGTGTAGGATGGAGGGATCAGTGGTGCAGTGGTAGAGGATGGAGTAGGCATGGTGCAGTGGTAGAGGATGGAGTGATCAGTGGTGCAGTGGTAGAGGATGGAGGGATCAGTGGTGCAGTGGTAGAGGATGGAGGGATCAGTGGTGCAGTGGTAGAGGATGGAGGAAGCATGGTGCAGTGTTAGAGGATGGAGGGATTGGTGGTGCAGTGGTAGAGGATGGAGGGATCGGTGGTGCAGTGGTAGAGGATGGAGTGATCAGTGGTGCAGTGGTAGAGGATGGAGGGATCAGTGGTGCAGTGGTAGAGGATGGAGGAAGCATGGTGCAGTGTTAGAGGATGGAGGGATTGGTGGTGCAGTGGTAGAGGATGGAGGGATCGGTGGTGCAGTGGTAGAGGATGGAGTGATCAGTGGTGCAGTGGTAGAGGATGGAGGGATCAGTGGTGCAGTGGTAGAGGATGGAGGAAGCATGGTGCAGTGGTAGAGGATGGAGGGATCGGTGGTGCAGTGGTAGAGGATGGAGGGATCGGTGGTGCAGTGTTAGAGGATGGAGTGATTAGTGGTGCAGTGGTAGAGGATGGAGGGATCGGTGGTGCAGTGGTAGAGGATGCAGGGATCGGTGGTGCAATGGTAGAGGATGGAGGGATCGGTGGTGCAGTGGTAGAGGATGGAGGGATCGGTGGTGCAGTGGTAGAGGATGGAGTGATTAGTGGTGCAGTGGTAGAGGATGGAGGGATCGGTGGTGCAGTGGTAGAGGATGCAGGGATCGGTGGTGCAGTGGTAGAGGATGGAGGGATCGGTGGTGCAGTGGTAGAGGATGGAGTGATCAGTGGTGCAGTGGTAGAGGATGGAGGAAGCATGGTGCAGTGGTAGAAGATGGAGTGATCAGTGGTGCAGTGGTAGAGGATTAAGGGATCAAGGAGTGGATATGGGGTGTGGGTGAGAATTAAGTGCGTCTGTGACTCGTCCACTAAAAATGAAGCTGTTGTTGTTTTGCCATTTTTATCACTGGAATTCTCGGCTATCAACAAAAATCCATAGTTTTTCCGGCTTTCGGTCTGCTGAGATTACAAGAGCGACCTCTAGGGGCGAATTGCTATCTCCGTGTGTGTACTTTTTATTTAGAGTTTATTAATTATATATTTATATTTATTAATTCATACATTCAAATTTATTTCCTTTAGCAAATTTTCATGATTAAGTATTGTTTTTTTTTTATAATAACTTTAGAACTATTTTATATGGAGTCTTATGTTTGTTTGTTTTGTATTTTTTATCCTGTATCGGTTATTACCAAGTACGGTTCATCCTAGCTATCGGTAAAATCGGTCGACCTCTAGTTGTTAACATAGTATAATTATTTGTTAGATTCACTCACCAACTATATGCATAAGTAAATAAATATTTTGATTCCAATAGCAATGATTATGAAAAAAGTCAATTATAATAGTAATCGTGCTCTTTTAATAGGCGATATATTTATTAAAAAGTAATGCTCATTTTCTGTACAGTGCAGAAAGTAAACTAGCATTAGGAGGCAAAATAAATACATTTAAAATCATTATAAAATCTCTATAATACTGGTAGTCACTCCGGCCCATGTCGTTTTCAGTTACAGACCAAACCGGCTCTTATTAAAGAAAGAAAAAATTATGTGGCCTCACAGACAAAAGTTTAGGGACCGACCGCAAACCACCAGTGTTGAATGAAAATAATTGTTGCGTAAGAGTGTAAACTAAGTGATTGTTGATATGTACAGTATTCTGAGATGAATAGACACTTAACACCTCTAATTTAAAATGCACACAACAGAGTTTTATTCCTGATTGTATTCTTAGTCTACGTCCAAATGAACCTGTAGATTCAACTATGATGTCTACATTTTTTACAGGGTGATCCTGGGAAAACAGGAGACCCTGGTAGAGATGTGAGTATTTTTGTCTTTCAGTTTACCACTAGGTGGAGACGATGTCTTCCTATTTTTCTTTTCCTGCCAGACATAAATTCAAAAGTGCAAGAATGTGTAGTTTACTTTTTTCTTCTTTTTTTCTTTAGGGCTTAGCAGGACTTCGAGGACCTCAGGGGCCTCCAGGACCTGTAGGACCTCCAGGGGCTGCAGGCACAAACGTTAGAGATGACACATTCTCACACACACACACACACACACACACACACACACACACCCACACACACACACACACCTGCTCAGATTAAAAGATCTATACGCATGCAAACACACAGAGATACGCGCTTTAATATTGTTATCGTGCCTGTACAGGATCTGCACATAGAGATATTATAAATGCAGATCTGCAGTGCAGTAAAATGTGTGTGCAACCAGACATTTATTCACTGACAGTAACACTTTTTTGGGTTGGTTTCAGGGAAAACCAGGAGAGGACGGAAAAGCTGGATCTACAGGAAAACCTGTAAGTGTTGACATTTGGACACATTTGGAGCTTTAATCCTGAACAATTCATCATAGATAGATAGATAGACAGATAGACAGACAGGGACAGACAGACAGACAGACAGACAGACAGACAGACAGACAGACAGGCAGGCTGACTGACTGACAGACTGACCGAGACAGACAGACAGACAGACAGACAGACAGGGACAGACAGACAGACAGACAGACAAACAGGATGACTGACTGACTTACTGACTGACAGACTGACTGAGACAGACAGACAGGGACAGACAGACAGGCTGACTGACTGACTGACTGACAGACAGACAAACAGGATGACTGACTGACTGACAGACTGACTGACACAGACAGACAGACAGACAGACAGGGACAGACAGACAGGCTAACTGACTGACTGACTGACTGACTTACAGACAGACAGACAGACAGACAGACAGACAGACAGACAGACAGACAGACAGATAGATAGATAGATAGATAGATAGATAGATAGATAGATAGATAGATAGATAGACAGACAGACTGGCAGACAGACAGACAGACAGACAGACAGACAGACAGACAGATAGATAGATAGATAGATAGATAGATAGATAGATAGATAGATAGATAGATAGATAGATAGATAGATAGATAGACAGACAGACTGGCAGACAGACAGACAGACAGACAGACAGACAGACAGACAGATATCACTCTGGGGTTTTAAGAGGTGTAGACCTGAAAATCATACTTGAGTAAAAGTATAGACTTTACTGCAAAACTTACTCCATTAGAAGTTAGTCGCCAATTTCATTATGACTTGTGAGTAAAAGTCTTTGAGTTTGTCTTTGAGTAAGACACGTGTTAGCGAAAAACCAAAAACAGTTTACTCTGCGCTAACTATCAACACAACAGCACCTTCAACAGGCCAGAATGAAACAATTTGGTCAAAAAATGGAAAGAAACAAATAAAATGACAGCATCATGTCACGCAATCAAAACCATTAATATTCAATAGACAAATAAAGTGAAAGTAGTTTATTTTAGAACTGAATATTCAGAGCTGAATGTGGTGTGATGCACCTCTCAGTCTCAGAGAGGATCTTCAACAAAAGCTGTTTTTTGGAACTTATTCGAGTTCTTTCCGGAATGAAAATGAGGCTGGCGATGATAAAAAAGTCAATCACAGCAATGTTCAATGTTCGTTCAAATATAGAGGAGTAAAGAGTGCATATATTGAATAATAAATGTAGTTGGGTGGAGGGTAAAACTCGCTTATATCTTTGATACTCAGCAAAACTAGAAAGTATTTAAAAGTACAATAAAAAAATACATTCACTAACATACTTTACTCCACTGCTCTGAGGTCGTGGTGAATCATAATTAATGTGACATTTGAAAATAAATATAAAGAATTTAAAAATTCACGAAACAGATTATGACATACAGTAAAATTACTTTTATGACCTGTTATATAGAACGGAATAAAAAAATAAGCGTAAAAATAACAAATATTTGCAGATCAAACGCAGAAATAGAAGAATGTACAATAAAATAGAAATGGAATATGGTTGCAGTAATAACAATAGAAATACAATATGCAGTAAATAAACATTATAAACATGCAGGTCTGATTAGATATGAGATTCAGCAGCTGTTCAGGAGGTCCGGTTGAAATGTATATGTGTGGGCAAAGAGGCAGTATGAGGTGGTGGTGTTGTGCATGTGAGTCTCTGGTCCTTGGTGTTCTCCTGGTTAAGGGCCTGAATTACCAATGGGAAGAAACTCCTCCTCGTCGTCTCTGTGTTGGCCTTCAGGGAGAGGAAATGTTTTCATGACATCAACCAATGGTTCTATGGAAGACAAAATCTTTCACAAATTGCTAATCATTTTCAGTCCACCAGACTTTTTTAACGTAGAACACGGATACCAAATTCTATTAATGATCTCGATCAGCACTTTTAACTGAGCTTCTGTATTTATATTTTATTAAAGCATCGAATATTATAAAGACTTTGTAGTCCATGTGGAGCTTGAATAGGAATAAGAATTCATTATGAGTTTTTAATGGTAGCAGATTTTATCTTTTAATGGGATTATGTATGTACTTTAATGATTTCCCTTTGTGGAAAAAAAAAAATCTAGGGTGAAGATGGCGTCCCCGGTGAAGATGGCAGAAAGGTAAAAAAAAGAGAAAAAAACTTTTTTAAGTTCAAAGTGCAGTGAAGTTTGAGGCTTTGACGTATTGTGTTTTGTCTCTGATTGATTGCACAGGGTGAAAAAGGAGATTCAGGACCTCCAGGAAGAAATGTAAGACAGTTATAATACATTGGTCTTTCAGTCCTTTTCATTCTATCCCGCAACATATTATAATGTATTGACAAGAACCAAGTGTTGATTTGACGCACTGTACCCCAGACACGAAGCAAAAGCAGCTTTACACAGATAATGCGGTAAGAAAGAATGAATAATGAACAAGCAGGTGCCGACTATTGTGAAGGGAAAACTCCCCGAGATGGCAAAAGGAAGAAACCTTGAGAGGAACCAGGCTCAAGAAGGAACATCATTCTCAACTGGGTTCCACCGAATGTCCATTTATTACAGATGAACGATGTTGAGGTACAGTGATGATGATCAGATGCAAACTGTAGTCCTGAGTCAGTGTAGCAGAATGTTGACATTAACTATAGTCCAAATCCAAATCCTCAAAGCTCCCGTTATAAATCCGTAATTTCATGGATCTCCAGGGCTTTGATGAGAAAACAATCGAAAAAAAACCACCATCCAAAGGCAGGCCTGGACGAAGTGGGACGATTAGAGGAGAGTCGAGGAGACAGGCATGAACAGTGGTCACTGGAACCTCAGGAGCATGTTTAACTCAATCTGAGAGAGAGAGAGAGAGAGAGAGGAGATGGGTGACAGGAAGAGAAGGATAGGGATCATTATGTGTCCATATTGTTGTATGAAAGTTAAGGACACTCAGTTGGGAATCCGGCAAGACTCTGACAGCATAACTAAATAGAAGAACCAGAAGGTAACACAGACATGAGGGATCTCTTGGATAAGAGACCTAGAATAGTGCAGATGGATAGAAGATGTAACTGTGATGAAGCACAGTTTGTGTCTGAGTGTGACAGAGAGAAGAACCAGAAGTTGAAGTTCTTAGAAGGAACGTTATTGAAGCGTCAGAAGATTCTGAAATGTGATGTGTGCTCTATGGGAAGGGCCATAAAAATTTTTTAAAGCTTTATTCTTATTTCTAAGATCGTGCACACCATCCATTAGGAATTGTAAGATTCACATATTCGCAAAAGTTCATCGACATGAAAGTTAAAGAAGTGATGCATCGATTTAAAACATGTGCATCAGATGCAAATTGGTATTTGTGTCTCGATGCAGCGTTTTTTACATTTTTGCATCAGTAAAAAATTATTTATTTATATATATTAGTAGTAGATGCGATAGACTTTTATTATTTAGAAAGTGACCAATAACTTGTGACCAATATTTGCTATATAGATTGATTTTTTTGTTCGCTAAACTGTTTCTCGAGCACATCCTCTTAGCACCGCTGCTGCTAAGTGAATATGACGTATCACAACACTATAGAGACCGAAGCGTATCCTGAGAGTCCCATCTTCTCCTTCTTCTTCTTTCGGCTTCTCCCATTAAGGGTCTCCACAGCGGATCATCCGTCTCCATACCCCTGTCCTCTACATCTGCCTCTTTCAAACCAACTACCTGCATGTCTTCCCTCACCACATTCATAAACCACCTCCTTGATCTTCCTCCTTCCTGGTGTCTCCATCCTCAGCATTCTCCTACCGATATACCCCATGTCCCTCCTCTGCACATGTCCAAACCATCTCAATTTCTCCTCCCTCACCTTGTCTCCAAAACGTTCTACATGTGCTGCCCCTTTAATAAACTAGTTCTAAATCAGTCCATCTTCATCACTCTTTATGAACATCTCAACATCTTCAGCTTTGCTACCTCCAGCTCCACCTCCTGTTTTTTACTCAATGCCACTGTCTCTAATCCATCCAACATCTCAGGTCTCACCACAGTCCTATAAACTTTCCCATTCACTCTCACAGATACTCTTCTATCGCAAAAATCACTCCTGCTATCACTCTTCTCCACCCAGTCCACCCTGCCTGCACTCTTTTCTTTACTTCCCTAACACACTCTCCATTACTTTGCACTGTTGACCCCAGGTACCTGAACTCCTCCACCTTCTCTACCTCTTCTCCTTGCAACCGCACCCCTCCACTGCCCTCCCTCTCATTCACACACATGTACTCTGTCTTACTCCTACTGACTTTCATTCCCCTTCTCTCCAGCGCGTACCTCCACCTCTCCAGGCCCTTCTCAACCTGCTCCCTACTCTCACCACAAGTCTATCTGCAAACATCATAGTCCAGGGGGACTCCTGTCTGACCTCGTCCGTCAACCTGTCCATCATCACTGCAAACAGGAAGGGCTCAGGCCCGATCCTTGATGCAGTCCAACCACCACCTTGAACCAGTCTGTCATTCTTACTGCACACTTCACTGCTGTCACACTGTCCTCATACATGACCTGCACCACCCTCACATACTTCTCTGACACAACCTGACTTCCTCATACAATACCACAACTCCTCTCTCCACCCTGTCGTACGCTTTCTCTAAATCCACACACACACAATGCAACTCCTTTTGTCCTTCTCTATGCTTCTCCATCAACATTCTCAAAGCAAATAATGCATCTATGGTGCTCTTCCTATGGTGCTAGAAATTTCCCCACTGTGGGACGAATAAAGGTTTATCTTATCTCAGCAAGAAACCATACTGTAGCTTTCACCACATCCCTCTTTACCTGCTGTTGCATCCCCTTGTACTCCTGCTACTTTACTCATCACTCTGTCGATTCTTTTTCTTCAACCTCTTTCTCCTTATGCTCTCCTGTACTTCCTCATTCCACACCACGTCTCTTTGTCTTCCTTTCTATTTCCAGATGTCACACAAGCACTTTCTATCTCTCTTCCTTATCACTTCTGCAGTAGTTTCCCAATCATCCAGCACCTCTTCACCACACCGAGCCCCTGTCTGACTCTTGCCTGAACCTCACACTACACTCTTCCTCCTTCAGTTTCCACATCTTATTCTTTTTTCAGTCCTCACACTCCCCCTCTTCTTCTTCTTCACCTCCAAACCATACTACAGACCACCATGCTGTCTATCTACACTGTCACTCAGGACATTCAGCAAAGCAACTGGATCTGTGGTGTGTTGTCTCCAAACTTTTACCACTCATGTCTGAGGTCTTTCATTAATTCTTACCCCCTGAACAAAGCCTACATTCCCACACGTCTAGTTTCTCTAAGAAATCTATCCTTGATCTACTGTATGCATTACCACAGTTTGATCACAGACAGCTTCTTGGAGTTCATAGCTCACATTTTGACCTATAGGAAATCTCTTACAAAGTGCCATTGTGGGCGATCAAATGTGGATTGATGAGTAAAAATAGTCAATTCTATTTATTCCTACATGGTCTGAATCCTATCTGCCATCTAACATAAAAAACCTCTTTCTTATCTTTGTTTGTTGGTCATGAGACAGCTATAGATGATTAAGTAAAGATGGTATAGTACAGATGTGTAGTAAATGAAGCCTCGTTAGTGTTATTAATGGGTTATCAGGCTGCACTCTAGCATCGCAAATGTCCCACGTCATTTATTTCCTTTATTGACTTGTTAATGAATTTGCCTTCACGCCTCAGAGGGTAGTTTTTCTGTGGTTTAAAATGTCACGTGCATTTACACAGATGTAAAAATGCCTCGGTGTAGCAATTGTTCAAACTGTAATCGAATGAATATAATTCGATTTACATTAATTCGCATTTATGCCTGTTATTTAAAGAATGGTTTGTTTTTCCTCTTTCTCTCAGGGTCAGGATGGGATCAAAGGGGATCGGGCATTGCAGGGCCCACTGGCCCTCTGGTCCTGCTGGACCACCAGGGGTTCCTGGAAACATTGGACCTCCAGGACAGGTGTGTGTATGTGTGCAATTGTGGGGTTGTGAGAGCAGAGGTTTTATATCAAAATGCAGGTGTTTTCAGTTTTAATTCTTATTGTTTCATTGAGTCTATGTTGTGACTCTTTCTCAAACAATTTTCATGATTTCACAGGTGATATATGTTAAAGGAGCTGATATATCACCTATCCCTGGACCTCGAGGACCACCAGGACCACCTGTGAGTTACACCAGTTTACTACCGGTTGCTTGTAAACACACTTTGATATAATTTACCTGGTTGTTTGAGATGATTTTTATTTATGTTTGTTAAAAAATCTCTTTGTTGAAATGCTCAACTTCTAAATTACACTCTAAAGTATTGGGACACCAGTCCAGTTCCAGCCATATGTGGTTTCGTCTCTAAAATGTTGCATAGGACATCTTTGGAAACAGTAGCATTAAAATATTCCCTTGACTCGAACTAGGAGACCCAAACCTTTTCCAGCATGATGGTGCCCCTGTGCACAAAGCCAGCGCCATGAAGATCTTCTTTATATGGGTTGGAGCGAAAGATCTCCTGCTAAAGAGCTCAACGATATTGGACACCATGCTGAATGAGCATAAAATCTCCAATAAGCACACTGATCATAAGAGCAAATGGGGACTAAATGGGGAATGAAATGTAAAAAAAAATGATGTGTGTGAGCCAAATTGCACAGGTGTATTAAAACGCCATCTTATAATATGTTATTAATGTTATGAACAAGGACAAAAATGTTTTTTGGTGGATTTTTTTTTCAAAGTAATATCTTTGTCTTTCAGGGACAACCTGGCATTCCAGGAGATGCAGGTACCAGGGTGAGTGAAGTCTCAGTTTTCATTTGCAAGAGCCTTTCATTTCCATGTTTCACTGTGAAAAAAATCTTCAGTAAATGATATTTTCTAGGGTGAAAGAGGACCACAAGGAACAAAGGAGAACATGTATGTGCTTTAACATATGGACATATATCTGTTCTTCACGTTTTTGTTGTATATTGTAAATTGCGTACGATCTTAAGACATTTTTCATATATTTGTATAAACATTTTTATCAGGGAGATCCAGGAGAAGATGGTTCACCTGGAAAACCAGGGACTTCAGTGGTAAGTGTTGTGTTGTGTGATATATAAAGTCAATATCAGTATTATTGAGCACCAGAAATTCAGTGTGTTCAGTGCAGCCAGTGTCTGTATGTGGTGTTTAGATGCATCTGTAATCAGATAAAACCGGAAGTGGGCGGGGTTTATGTTTGCCAATTAGGTCCATTAGAAGTCCGTTTTAAATGCAATTCTATTTCTTTCATATATTCTATCTAGAACAATAATTCTAAATGTAAATGGCCGTCTGCTTGTTTAAGCAAAACTTGTACACCGCGAGAAAACAAACGTGTATTTTCTTTTTCTGTTTCAGGATGTGAAGAGAGCACTTTCTGACTTTGGCATTGAGGTACTCCGAGCTGTAACAATGAACACGACATGTGAGTTCTAACCGAGCAGGTGTGAGACATTCTCGTTTGTCTACAGATCAGAGATCTACAGATGGTGATGGAAAAGAAAGATGTTCTGATCAGGAAACAGATAAAGGAGCCAAAGGGATAAAGGAGATTCAGGACCCAAGGCCCACCTGGTGCAGATGTAAGTTGGTGAGATTGTGTGTGTGTATGTATGTGGGGGTTGGTATATATATATATGTATATATATGATTTTGAATGTAGTAATAGTAACTCCACTGTCATCATGAAGTGGAGATTCCAAAGCATGACATCATCAGTACTCACACAGGTGTACACATAAGTATTGATGCTCATTCTCCATGACTCTCCATTCAGAAGCTGATTCTTGATCACCCCCTCTGAACAATGCTGTTCATTAAAAAAAAAAAAAAGAAATGTGCTGGTTGTCTGATTGCTGTAGCGTGAGAGGAATTAAACACTACAGGATGTGTTGTTAGAGGAGAATAAACTATTGATTAGCTTCCTATAACAATATACACTGTGATCAACTAAATCGCACTTTATATTATCCAACCACTGAGTGTTTCCCGTCTGGTTTGTTAACGCTGCATTTGTCCTGGTGTCATTTTCAAAGCAATTCAAGTAAGTATGCGAAATATCAGCATAGAGCTGCTTCAGGCGGTGCAAACGTTTCTTTTCTAATTCTGTTTTCCTGAACTCTGAAGGGTGCTCGAGGGTTTCCAGGAGAGCGAGGACAAAAGGGTGATCATGGTCAAAAGGGGAGACGGGCCCTCAGGGCCCAACAGGTCGAGCTATTGGAGAAAGAGGACCAGAGGGTCCTCCTGGACAAGCAGGTGAGCCTGGAAAACCTGGCATACCTGGAGTTCCAGTCGAGCTGGTGAACTTGGAGAGTCTGGCCAATCAGGAGATAAGGTAGGCCCTTATTTACTCGACCTTTCAAACTTTTTTCTTTAACTTATCTGATCTGAGTAGTACTTTAAAACACCAGCCTCTGTGTATTAGCTCGTAGCTGCTAAGGTGCATCATGAGAGGACAGTAAAGCTCCTTTGAAACAAACCGGTATCTACTAGAGATGGTAAGATTCACTGATGTGCATCGGCATAAAAGTTATGGATGTGATGCATCCGATACAAGTTGGCATTGGTATCGTGATGCATCGCTTCTAACGTATTTGTAATTTATTTTTGTATTATTATTGGTTGATGCGCTATACTTTTACAAAAAATGTGTGACCATTATTTTATATGTATATGTAAACTTTTTTCCGAGCGCATTCTTTCAGCACCACTGCTGCTACGTAAATATGACGAATACGTGAATAACATTACGGAGACAGAGGCGTGTCCTGAGAGTCACATACATAGAGATTAACATGGCAGAGGTAGAGCTGCATCTTTCTGGAAACACAACAGTATCACAGTACAAACATCGGTAGCTGTTGCATATGTATGTTTAATGTATTGTATCATTGGCTATGCATCGAA
>JBCEWE010002002.1:0-20310 GCA_039877035.1 Silurus lanzhouensis
TTCGTCCCGAGGCAGCATGTGCCGAGCTGATCAAGGAGCGTGGGATTAATCCATAAGACTGGAGTTTATCTTGGGTTTAGCCCATCGTTCACCTTCAGCTGAGAAGCGGAATTAAACCAGGTGATTTACTCTGGGGAGGAACGGCAAACAGGACATTAAACTTAATGCAGAAAGTAAAACGGTTAGCAAGGGAACACGGCAGTTCTCGATTCAAGCTCAAAAGGGAGGAACAAGAACTACGTAAGCCGGACCGGTTTCGAATCGAACTGCAGTCCGTTTATCAACCCGGACTTGAAAACTCGATCAGATATAATGAGACCATTCAAGGCAAGCGCATGCAGCTAAACCGGCAGGACGAGACGGCCGTCAATAGTCATTATCAGAAAAATCACAGGCGATCATGACAATGATGATGATGATGTCATGAACGAATCAAAGCTGGCCATGAACCAATCAGAGAAACTTAAGATCACAAGATGCATTATAAGTCATTAAGGGAATACAAAAGGTAAAAAAAAGTTCACGTCTCAGATGCACTTCTTTTCAGCCAATTAAAGAAAACCACTTCAACTTCGAAGCTACAAACAGAATACAAACAGGCATTCAATCATCTTTAAATCTGCGTCTCGAAAACAATGGATACAATCACAGGCATCTGAAGAACTCAATCAGAAAACGACAGCGGGAAAAATTATCCCCCAAGAAAATCTTCTTTTTTAAAAACGTGAAACCACGTAATCAAGTGTTTAATCAAGCAACAAACCAAAAAACGCAGGATGAAAATTGGGAAACTGATTAGCATACTTAGGCTTGTATTGTGAAGTATGGAAAATAAGAGGTTTCGAGATTGTTGATTACAAAAAATCCAGCAAATGTTTAGGAGAATAAAATAAGGTAATATAGGTATGAGGTAAAAATAAGGTAATGTAACTATGGATCAATTATACAAAAGCTTTTTACATTTTTACTCACAGTACTCTTGAAATATTTTATATAAATAATATATCTATAAATAAAGTTTCAAACAGTTAATAGGTAGTCAGTTAGTGGCTTCAATATTTGAAATTTTTGCTCTTTGAGACCAACCCCCGCAATCCCCAAGATGGCCTGTAGTGTAAAATGTCTATTAAGCATTTATTTTGCATTTAATTTTTATTATTATTATAATTATTATAATTATTATTATTATTATTATTGTTATTATTATCAATAATAATTATTAAATATAAAGTCATGTGAAGAGAATGTACAAACTCTCAGAACTTTGTGATTTTACATATAGGACATAATCAAAAAATTAACTGGTCCCTATCAGGTCTTAGAATTAGGTAAATTACAACCTTAGATGATCAACAATCCAAAACGGGAGAAAACAATATGTGAAGATCTAAGCACACCTTTACTGCTAGTAGCCGGCATGTGCTGCTAATTAAATGCCCTTAATTAACTGCTCATCAGCAAGTGGGACCACATCTATAAAAACCAAGATTTAGCAGTTTATTCGTCTGGAGCATTCAGGTGTGTGTTGACACAATGCCAAATCAGGATAGACATTTGCAGCATTAAGCCAAAGCTACCGTAATTTCCGGACTATAAAGTGCACCCTTATATAAGCCGCACCCACTGAATTTGCAAAGATTTTTATTTTAAACATAAATAAGCCGCACCTGTCTATAAGCCACAGGTGTCTACATTGAAACGAATTAAACTTTACACAGGCTTTAACGACCTGCCTGTTACACGGTGTAACGGGTGAAATATGTCGTGGCTCCTTTAAGAGCAGAGCGGTATTTTGGGAATAGGCTGCCGCCACATTTTCCCGGTATTATTGCATGTGTGCAAGACCGAGGAATATGTCCTTATTATTTTTGTGATGCTCATTTCTAAGTTTCTTTGACTAACCCTTAACGCTGTGCCAAGAAAAATTAAAAAGCACGAGTTTTGGAAACCTGTCTGTGCTTATATGATTTCTGTTGCAACTGGAGTTAGCGAGCTCTCCCTTCACCCAGACTCAACGCGTTACAACGGCTTGTATCTAAACAGTAGCCTACCAAGAAAGTCATTGTTCACTGTCTTCCTCCTTCCTTTCACAACTATTTCTCTCGGGAGTTTAAGCCGGGGTTCAAAACGTGGGAAAAATGTAGCGGCTTATAGTCCGAAAAAAACGGTAAATATTTTTACTATGGCAAAATGGAAACTAAAAACCAACCAATGAATTATGTTCCTGCTCTTTTACAAAAATCTAGGACCAGAAAGTGCTTGGCTCCATAACCGCTGCCTGCAGCTATATTATTTACTTGTCTGTTTACTAACTTTAAACAATATACCAGAAAATACCAACAAGCTGCTCAACCTTTCCCTCTCTCTTTATCCCTCGATATAACTTCTATAACTATGGCTTAACATTCAGACCTTTTTCAAAGCTCTTTTGAAATGAAGTCCCTATCTTCAGAAAAAATCAATAACTATCTGCATTTAAACCTTTTTAACCAGAGGTCAGGCACGCGTCTCCTCCCCATCAGTTTGCAAATTTTACGAGGCCACAAACCCGAACAGAGCAGCCTCATGTCCTCCCAGTTGCGATGAGAACGATGATGGGTGCCTCGCTTTCCGTTTGCTAATGAATCGTCGGCTTTCCAAAACATTTTTGCTTTTCTACAAGTGGCGAGTGAATCGATAGGGAAGGGACAAAAAGTGCTGCAAAAGTTTCACAAGAAAATGAACATAATGGGTGGCTGAAAGTGCTTCGCACACTGTTATTGATGATCTGAGGTCATCAGTAACACCAATCAATGTTGCCTCGTGGCAACAGTTTACCAAAAAATAATATGCAACGCCTCGGGTTTCTTCATTTCTGCCTTTAAGCTATGACGCGTATGGAAACACGTCCATTTTCCACGCAGTTATTATGCGGTCTGACCAGCTTTCCCAGGAAGTTCAAAGAGTTCGAAGAGTGTATCTAGGAATAGAGTTTGGTGATTAAATGTGTGCTGATTTACATTTGTTCCTCATCGGTCTGTATGAGTCAAGGCCTCCCGCTAATTCAGGTTATTCATCGGCTGCTTATGTTAAAGTGAATTTTCCATCATTTTAGTCGTTTCCTGTTTTAGAGTCGAATCCAGCACCCGTATTTAGTGTGTGTTCAGATTCCAATCCTTTAGTTTACTAACAGAGGGGCTTAGCTTGTTTAAGGTATTTAAGGCATTAGCATCCAAACTGAAAGATTATCTATTCAAACCTGAGGTAAATTATTATTTACAATGCAAGGGTGTTTGTCTGGTGTATATTTGCTTATACACTACATGGACAAAAGTATTGGGACACCTAGATTTTTCTGCCATATGTGGTTCTTTTCCAAACTATTACTACAAAGCTGGAGGTACACAATTGTATAGGACGTATAATGTATAATAAAAAGACGTGGTATATTTAAATTGCTTTACATCTTTTGGAAAGGGAGATTGAGTGGCCTGCTAAAGAGCTATCAACCTTATCAAACACCTTTGGGATGAATTGGAACGCTGACTGCACTAGGGCACAGCTATACGTTTTTTTTTCATAATCGAGTATTCTACAGATTATCCATTAAATAATCGAGTAGTCGGATAAAAAGGAATTTTTCTTTATTAAGAAGCAATACTATATATACAAGAGAAAATAAGACGGATCTGTTCGAATGAACAAGTCATTTGTTTCCTTCTAAGGAAAATAAAAAATTTTATTGCTGAAATTGCAAACAAGAATATCTGTGAAAACTCTACCCATTTAGCACATTTAATTGCCATATTACATTAAGATGCAAATACAAATATATAATTAAAAAATTGCTCATCTTCTTCTTCTTCTTCTTCTTCTTTCAGCTTCTCCCATTCGGGGGCGCCACAGCGGATCATCCGTCTCCATACCACCCTGTCCTCTACATCTGCCTCTTTCACACCAACTACCCGCATGTCTTCTCTCACCACATCCATCAACCTCCTCCTTGGCCTTCCTCTTGTACTCCTTCATGGTGGCTCCATCCTCAGCATTCTTCTACCAATATAACTCATGTCCCTCCTCTGCACATGTCCAAACCATCTCAATCTCGCCTCCCTCGCCTTGTCTCCAAAACGTCCTACATGCGCTGTCCCTCTAATAAACTCATTTCTAATCCTGTCCGTCCTCGTCACTCCCAACAAACATCTCAACATCTTCAGCTCTGCTACCTCCAGCTCCACCTCCTGCCTTTTACTCAATGCCACTCAATGATCCCAAACTTTGGAAACTTTCTGTCATTTTCTTTGTCTTGAATCGTCTCCGCACTCCTCGCTGTTTTCTTTCACGTCCCTCCATTCTTTATTCTGTAACATCTTCTGTGTTACCTGTCCAGCACGCTCCAGTTCAGCGGGGTGGGTGCGTCAGTTATAATGGTTCGTGGGGAAACACGTTTGTAGTTAATTGGCCTAAACAAAGCATCAAGGCAAATAATTAGGTTTTTTGTATTTTAATTACTCGAGTTAATTGAGGAGTCATTTCAGCCTGGACCCCAGGTCTCCTCACCCTAAATCAGTACCTGACTTTAATAATACTTTTGTGGCTGATGAACACAAATGTCCATAATCGCACTTCACAATCTAGTGGAACATTCCCAAAAGCAAATTGAGACAATGTGAAATGTTCAAAAAGCACATACCTGCATGTATACCTGCACATACCATGCGTATGTCCAACTTTTTTGCTTTCTGAACACATCATTTAATGCTTGCAGTCATTTTTTGTCAGTTGTTTTTTATTCCTGGGGAGAAGGTTTGTGTTCCAGCTATCATTTTATCTTTTTTTCAATTTTTTTGTGCTTTTACATGGTAATTTTTTCAATAAACTATAAACTTACAGTGTGCAATATAAAATAAACTGCCAAAAACAGTAAAAAAAAAAATATATATATATTTTTTTTTAATACTAATTTTATTGTTTCCTTCACCCTTGGAATTAAGAACAAAACATGGTCATTTCTCAACAATATCCGATTTCCTTTATTATATCGACATATTGTTCTGAATTTAATTAATTTAAAAACTTAATTTATTAATTTAATTGTGAACAGGATGTTAATACTTGATTTTTTTAAAGACATATACGTACTGCAAGCTATGTGCTTCCTCAAGAACAAAAAAAAGCAAATAGATATATCGTATTCCTCTGAGAAGATCAATTTGAAAGATTTGAGAGCCATTCGCTGACTTTGCGCATCACCGACGACTTTGACAAATTAACCTTCATCTCCCCCTAGTGGTTCATCATCCGATAAAGATCGGACTGTGTTTTTGCTTTCCCCTTCTGAAAGGAAAAAGCACGTCCGCAGCGATGCGGCGTGACAGAAAGAAATCACGTTGATGTTTCCAAACCTTTCAGCGTTTTCTTGAGATGAGAGAGCAGGCCTCCGAGCCGCTGCAGGTCAAAGTAGTCCACCTTCCCGTTGTAGAAAAGCTGCGGGGGACGTAGGCGTCTGTCAGGAACAAAATAAAAGAGAAGAAACATTACTTAAAGTGAAGCAAAGAAGCAGAGAAACTGATAAACAACTTAGAATAGCTTAGAAAAGCTTGGAAGATGAAATCATTTCCACGGTGCAATACATGACGTTACATTGGGACATTGTAAATCTCCAAAGCTTTTCAATATCTTTGACAATTTTCTATTTATTGATTTTTGATTGACAATATATTTTCAGATTAGTGTTATCATGTGCACAGCAGTGCAAGGCATAAAACGGTGCATATACCAAGCAAAAGCTTCTGCTAATCTTCACATGAATTACAGCAATATGTGGCTTTTCTACAAACTTTTACCACAAACGTTAAAGGCACAGAATTGTATACAATGTCTTTGGATGAGGTAGAATTCAGACCCAAACCTGTTTCAGCATGACAATGCCCCTGTGCAACAAAGCCTGCTCCATGAAAATATGGTTTCCACAGGTTGGACTGAAAAAGCTTAAATGGCCTAATATACACCTGTGGACTGAACCCTTTTGAACATTTTTTAAACAAAATGGAACGCTGACTGCACCCTAGACCTCCTCACCCTACAACAGACTTTACCTGACCTGATACTTGTGGCTGAATAAGCAAATATCTCCACAAGCACACTCCAAAACGTAGTGAAAAATCTTTCCAGAAGACACAAAACAGAACTTGGTAAAGGTAATATGTTACTGTATAAACGACAGGCAGTTGTATTGCCGAGGTCAGCAGCCACACCATGTATCAAAATAAACTGCTGAATATTTGTATTTTACTTTCACGGGGAAACATGAAATTCCTTCGCAAACCTTCCATCAATTGGACTATTTGATCTGTTCCTTCACCATTACACAAACACTGTAATCAATGTTTGATAGCAACAGCTTTTCTCTGGCGAAGTCTCAGATCTTTAAATCTGACACGTGCTATCAGATCAAATACACACACACATTTCTCTGTAATCTCCCAGATAAAAGTTAGTTTTAAACTAACCAACAGCTTAATGTTTATCAGTTTGCGTCTGACTAATGATTGTATAGTAATTTAGTTACTTGGTGTTTGGTAATGAAGGGTTTCTTCGCATCAGCAACACTGAATCAATACCAAACAAGTCATTCATAAGAAGACGACTGATGGCACCTGTATTCATAGCAACAAGTTTCTAGCTAATTAATCATTTGATTGTTAATAATAATTATAATATATTATGGGTCTGGCAGTCATTCATGCGATGCGATGCAAAATCATGATCCTACTAAACAGCTACTTCAATTAGGGTACAAAATTTAGCAATCAGATATTTATAAATTATTGGACACCCATTTGAAAGCTGGCAGCCTGCATGATTCTTACCTTCACCACCTTCTTCCATACGGATCAATTTTCTGTTCTGATCTCAACAAGTCTGGGCAAACGCCTGAGTAGGCACCGATCAGAGGCCGCATTTTTATGATTTATATGACTTATAAAGTATTTTACAGTCTTTTAAAAATACTAAAAAATCTATGTATTTTGATAGAAAATATAAAACCATTTTCATCAACCCTATCAAAGACAAATTACAAAATCCTATTTTATCTTTGAAATACATATTTGAAATACATGTATCAAAAATACTGCTCATCCCTGTGTATTGCAGATGTTCTGCAACATTGAATGTAATGAAATCTACGCAATACACATTTTTAAAGTGTCATATATTAAATAAACTGTACTTCATTGAAAAAATACATGCTGTTATTGAAAAAAATAATTGACGTTGGGGCAGACGCATTTATTTAAAGTCGGGCTACTATGTAGATTATTAATAAGAACACCTTCTTGGCAATGCCTTTTTGTTTTTATGTAAAAAGACGACCATTTTAAAAAGAATAAAGTATAACATGCCCATGCTTGTTGTTAAAGTTATGACGTTGGTTAGGAAATTCTCACGTCTGGTTAATGGAATTTAAACATAAACGAAACCTGAGGAGCCACTTAACAAAGTTTGCCGAGTTCCCGAAGCCTCCCGAGGTGAGTAAGCAAATAAGTAAGGCAGGACGTAAGGTCAGTAGATAGCCTCAATAGGCGTTGAGTAGTATTGAGCGAATGAATAGAAGCTTCCTCTCGACATCTCCGCTTTCCGTTCTCCGGTGTTTTACAGCGCTCCAACAGCAGCATAACTGAATTTATATTCCAAGCCGACCATTACAGCCGAACAGTTAAAGTGATGCCAGGGCATAACTGAGACTTTAACGCATGCAGAAGGAAAAGGTCTGTGTGTTCACCTTCGCTGTTAATGGCTCCTGGCCTCTTGCGCTTTCCTTCATCCCAGTAGCTCCTGATTGCCGTTATGAGCCGATGCATAAAGCACACCATGTACTCCGGAGGGCACAACACCGTCGGGTTCTAATCAGAGACAGGGAAAGAGTCGATTGCTGTACACGCCACGTCGCTGCACCTGGTCCACTTGAAAATACTCAAAGGATTAAACATTCTTAAAAACATGACACAGGGGACATTTCAGAATCTACAGTAAAATCCTATATTAGAAGCCTCGCACGCTCTGTATGAATCACACGCTAATCAGCAAGTCCAACGCTGTTGCTGGCCTACAGGGAACAGATGTGACGTTACGCTGGTACGAGACACCTCGGCTTTTTACTCATCGCAAAAACATCTTGAATCAGCAGTGGGAGCGTTTTTAGCCATCAGAAAATGATCGAGACTGCAAATAAAATGAGAGCTACTGAAAACATCTTGAATATTCATGGAAAAAAAATAAATGGTCAAATTGTCTTATTGGTGGAATATTCCTTATTACATTTTTAAGAATGATGCATTATTACACACACACACACACACACATACATTATATATATATATATATATATATATATATTATATATATATATATATATATATATATATATACACACATCATTATTACATATCTAAGTGCGCAATTGTTATTAAATATGATTGGTCAATAGAATTATGGGCCTTATATCTGTAGTCACATCTTCCCACTATATTCTACAAAGGTTAAACACAGGTTAATTTAAATAAATGCAAACCGAATAGTTTTGTGTGTGTGTGTGTGTGTGTGTGTGTGTGTGTGTGTGTGTGTGTGTGTGTGTGTGTGTGTGTGTGTGTATAAAATGTAAATTATACTTACAGACGTATGTATGTATGTATGTATATGTATCTAGCTAGCTATCTATCTATATTGTCATTCTTGTCTTTTATTCCTTCTTTCGTTTTCTGTCTTTCGTACTTTCTGTCTTTCATTCTCTTCAACTAGCTTGTCATGTCAAAGTCAAGCTTTGTCAGGACTTCACCATATCAACAACGACACACACAAATATTCTTGGAGGCGGATTGACAACAGCAACCTGTTGATCTGATGGAAAATCTGAGCTCTTTTACATCTGTAAGATTCCGTATATCTCCCTTTACAGTTTTATATGATGTTATATGTTTTATTGTCCATTTGTTTTTATAAGAGAAATGCTTGAAACGTGTGTGTGTGTGTGTGTGTATGTTGTGTGTGTGTATATTATGTGTGTGTGTGTGTGTGTGTGGGTATTGGTGGGCTTGGAATGGCCAGACATCAATATGAATGGCAAATCAATATCAATAGCCAAACATGTATAACAAAAGCCTGAACGATCAGCCATTAATTTGAATGCAGACTGTGTGAATAGAGTGTGAATGGCCACCTGAGTCTAGCAGGTGGCTCTCAAACAGGGGGAGGGAGAAAAGGATCAGGCATAACATATAGTCTTAGATAAATGTTTGTAGGCATCTCATTTGTAATGACATCTTCATAAAATGTAAAATATAAACTCATGACATGTGGCTTTCAACCCGGTAGTTTTCTAGATTTCTCCAGAACTGATTTCATGTATTTACATATGAAATAAAAAAAAATATATATATATATATACATATTTGTATAAAAAATGTCAAAGCATTTTCTGTGATGGCTAAAATCCCAGCAGCCATCGTTTGATTCAATTCGTTTCCTCAACAGGTATATCAGTATAATCTGATATATACAATATGATACAAAGTAAAAACAGCATTATTGGCTTGTACACTTATTATACCAGGGACTATTCAGATTTTCTTACCCCTCGGTTGCTTGCGTTCTCCTGCAGGAACTTGCGGAATTTGTTGAGGAAAATGTACCGAGAGGCTTCGCCCTGCAGTGGAAACAGTGTGAACATGACTAAATCCAGCAACGACGAAACGGACGTAAGCGTGTCATTCGCCAACGTGTTTAAATCATGCAGATTTTATAAATGTCAGTGAGTCGGTGATTAATGAAGAAGATTAAACAAGGATAGAGGTAAATGAAGGAGGTCTGGGTGCTTCGAACAAGGTCGCGGAGATAACGTTCCATAAAAATCGCAGCTGTGACTGCAGACGTCGGTGGCGTGTCATAAACACTGTCACCTTCACGTACCGTCCCTTTGTCCTTGTTATTTAGCATCAGCCTCAGAATCTGAACCTGCAGCTCCTCCACCACTGCAGACACACACACACACACACACACACACACACACACACACACACACACACACACACAGAAATGTAAAAAAAATATATTGATTTAAGCTGATAAAATAAAACAAATAAAAAATTTAAAAAATACAAAATATAATAAAAAATTTATAATTACTATTATTATTATTAAAATAAAATATTGTGTGTTTATATTATATATATAGCATTATTATTATTTTATTATAATAATGATAATAATAATAATTATTATTATTATTATTATTATTTATTTATTTATTATAGTCTTTAACTTACAATTTGGGCACATTTTTTTTTAATAAAAAGTAACAAGAATGATTGGTCTGTGTGTTTCATACCCTCGATCCTCTTCTTGAGTCTCTGACAGCCTCGTTCGTACGCTCGGCGTCTGAGTCTCTCATCTGCGCTCTCATGTCTTGGGTCGTTCTCATCCTTACCCTGTGTAAAGTACAGCACATTTACAGTGAAGCTTCTACCATACACACAATCAACAATTTTACATGTCTGATGACGAGGAAGTGTGTTTTACAGCAGGATTTTAAAAAATAATTGTAGGATTTGGGTTGACTTTATGCTACACTTTTAAAACTTTTACCTTTTACCTTTGAGAGCTATGAAGGAGCTACTACCTAAAAACCTCTTCAATAAAAAAACATTATACTGAATGTACAAAAGTTTGTGGACACCCGACTAGAAGATTTGTACATGATTTTTTCAACATTCCACTCCTCATTTAGTCCCCATTTGCTGTTATAATAACCTCCACTCTTCTGGGAAGATGTTCCACAGGATTTTAGAGTGTGCTTGTAAAGATGCATTCAGTCACAAGGGTATTAGTAAAGCCAGGTACTGACAATGGTGTCCAATAGGGTTGTGCTCAGAGCTCTATAGCAGGCACTCAAGATCTCCCACACATGCAAACCATATCTTTAGGGGACCGGCTTTATGAACAGGGGCATTGCCATGCTGGAACAGGTTTGGGTCTGCCAGTTCAGATTAAGGGAAAATTTGATGCTTTTAAAATCATCTTCAACAAATGTGTGCCTCCAATTCTGCGGCTACAGTTTGGGGAAGAACCACATATGGATAAAAAAAATTGGTGTACCAATACTTTTGTACATATAAAGAAGGTCAATAAATAGATTAAAGGATGGACGGATGGATGGATGGATGGACGGATGCATTTCAGATTAACATTTGTTTAGGAATATGGTCAAACAGCTTCATCTACGACTCCTCACCTCTTTGTCGAAATGAGTTGGCCACCATGTGGTGGGGATGAGCTCCTCCAAGCCGGCCTCTTTTACCCTCAGAGGAGTCTTGATGTAGAAAAACACCACGGAGCGCAGCACGTCGAATGTAACCACGTCAAGGAGTTTTCAACAATTTTGCCGCATTAAACAGGGAGATCTGAGGACTCACTTGTGCTTGGATTTAAAAGGCTACACTTTCTGAAATAAACCGTTCAGAAATTAGATTTAAATTGTATTTTCCAATAAGACAAAAGTTTATTTCTGAACTGACAGTTACCTCCTAATACGCCTCAGCTCTGTTAAATTCTCGAATTTGATTGGCAGGATGTTAATATCTGCCGCACGTTAGCATTAAAGCACAAATTCTACTATAGTATCATTTCTATGGTTTATTCACAGATTATATTTGGACCACAATATTACATTCTTAAATTAATATAACATTGTGGTCTGAAAAGAAATTAAACACTTCAGGATGTCCTATTGTAGGAAAATAATCAATCTGGGTGATAATAGTTACTCGGCTTGAGAACAGGCCATTTAACACCATCCCATCTTTGTTTATTTCCTTATTACAGGATATTCCCAAGTACTTTATTTTTTACAGGAAATCACCACTGCATTATCAACTCACTATTAAAATTACAGCATTACAGCAAAATTCACCATTTTATGGTCCAGTGAGGATATAAGACGTTGCTCAGGAGGTACTTTCTAGACTTTTCATGGCGTAAAATGGCGGTTGTCAAGCGTAGATAGTGAATCTAAAAGAAATCACATGAAATAAATACAATAAAGTTCATTCAGTCAAACTACAATTAAAACTACAATTGTTTTGTTTGGCAAGGCCAAACAAAACAAAGCAAAGTTAGCAAAATACAGCAAGACAAAACAAGGCAAAACAATGCAAGACAAAACAAAGCTAATTTAAACCAAGCAAATAAAGCAAACAATACCAAAGAACAGTAAAAAAAAAAAAAAAAAAAAAAAAAAAAAAAAAAAAATGATAAATATATAAAAAAAAAAAAAAAAAAAGGCAGGGCGAAACAAAAACTAAACAGTCAAGCGAAACTAAAGCACAGACAAAACAGAAAACAGCTAAACAAAAGAACAGCCAAAGCAAAAGAAAAGCAAATGAATGATGCAAAAAAACAAAAAAGTAAAAAGCAAAGCAAAACAATTAAGCACAATTAAAGTAAAATAATCTCATAAATCACAAATGTTTTAACAGTAATTACTTTTTGCTTGCTGCAATACATAAGCTGAGGGAAAAGGATTGCACACGCTACATTGTTAAATGGAAAAAAAGCAAAAATTCCCTTTCGTTTACAACGTATTCACAGAGAACTAATTGATCTGCTTCCTTTAGTGTACTGCATCCATTAGCAATTCCCACCTTTAATTCTATCAGCTATAGGAAAAATGTTTACTTCTGTGTCTCACCTGAAAGCCGAGGTCAGGGATGATGGGTGAGAAGCGGTACGCCCTGAGCAACGACATCATCAACTGCTTCAGGCACTCGTTCACCTCAAAATCCTAGAAGAAAACGCAAACATGAATGAAAACGATGAGGAATTTTACATTTGCTTGGGGTTTTTTTGTGTTGTTTTTGAAATAGGATCAATAGACTGATTTTTTTTCTCATTGACCTCTGTACAGACACAACACTCGCTTATCACCTCCATGAGCAGCCAGAAGAACTCGAGCAGCTGCTGGATTAGTGGGTGTTCATCCACAGAGCCGCCACCCTCCAAGATTCCCAGGAGGAAGTTCATCAGGACGTCTTCTACCAGATATACTTTACACTGCAGTATACACACACATACACTCACTTTGGCTGAACCAATAAAGTTGTTCCATTTAAGAAGAGGTCATATTGAGGGCATACAAACCATAAGAGGAGCGAAGTAATTGAAGATATGTGCAAGTGTGACCAAAACGGTAGGTTCACCCTGAAGCTGCCAAGATGTGATGTCCTTCTCGATCAGTTTCTCCTCCTTGCAAACAAATTCGTAAACTATCAGTATAATATAAAAAGTTATACCACAGAGCAGTTTTATAGTTGATTCTGATTAACTGATTGGCATCGACTAACATTCTAAAAGTATGGATTTTCAGTTCATTAGGCAGGTCTTCATGTTACTAACTGAAATAATGATAGAAATACCAGAACTCAGATCTAACAAACACAATGGAAGATCATTTCTATTAATTATGTGCCCCAACTGCAAAACCAATAAACATTTTTCACTTGTCAACAGGTTTTTCTGATTCGCTTATTTCTGTGGAAAAAACAGAATGAATAAATGAGTAAATAAATATTGATACTTGTTCACAGGCTTTTTTGTGTAATTCTCCCTGTCTCTCTCTCTTTCTCTCTCTTTCTCTTTATTCACTACATATCAATGGGTCAGGCCTCTATTTCTTCTTCTTCTTCTTCTTCTTCTTCTTTAGGCTTCTCCCATTAGGGGTCGCCAGAGCAGATCATCCGTCTCCATACCGCCCTGTCCTCTACATCTGCCTCTTTCACACCAACTACCTGCATGTCTTCCCTCACCACATCCATAAACCTCCTCCTTGGCCTTCCTCTTTTCCTCCCTCCTGGTGGCTCAATCCTCAGCATTCTCCTACAGATATACCCCATGTCCCTCCTCTGCACATGTCCAAAACATCTCAATCTCACCTCCCTCACCTTGTCTCCAAAACGTCCTACATGCGCTGTCCCTCTAATAAACTCATTTCTAAACCTGTCCATCGTCGTCACTCCCAACGAACATCTCAACATCTTCAGCTCTGCTACCTCCAGCTCCACCTCCTGTCTTTTACTCAATGCCACTGTCTCTAATCCATACAACATCTCAGGTCTCACCACAGTCCTATAAACTTTCCCTTTCACTCTCGCAGATACTCTTCAATCACAAATCACTCCTGCTATCACTCTTCTCCACCCACTCCACCCTGCCTGCACTCTTTTCTTCACTTCTCTAACACACTCTCCATTTCTTTGCACTGTTGACCCCAGGCACCTGAACTCCTCCACCTTCTCCACCTCTTCAACCTGCAACCGCACCCCTCCACTGCCCTCCCTCTCATTCACACACATGTACTCTGTCTTACTCCTACTGACTTTCATTCCCCTTCTCTCCATCTATTTACAGTTCTAAAATGTTTTCGAATCAGCAATTAAAAACTTGACATGAGATACATAACAAATCGTTTCTACAAATAAGAGTGTAGCACATGCCTTGAAACGAGACATCTGAACAATAAGCTGAGGTAACTGTGGTTATAAACAGAATAATTGACTCCAGTCTGTTAAAATATTATAAAAATAACACACCACTATGGAGTAACTGCCACTCTGCTTCAGGTGGGTTATTTTCTAATAATTCAATGGACCGGAGTCAATAATTCTTTACATGAGGCCTTCACAGAGTTATATTTAACCTCATGTCCTGTTCACTACAATGGATTTTGAAGTCTAAGAGTCTAATATGGTCCAGTGTATCTTCTTGGGACAGTGAATAATTCTGAGTGAACTGTAAACTGAAGTTCCGCCTTCTTTTATGTCTTTGCAACTGCCTCCTATCCCTCTTAGATGCCCCACATTATAGATACTCTTTGAAGTGGAATCAAGGAATCACAACAAATCCCCCCTATTCGACATTCAGTAATAGGTTGTATGTACAAATAAATGTTTTTCCATTTCCTTAAACAATCTTTCCCATGTTTTTTGCTACATATACTTTGGTGTATATAATTGGTGTCCTGCTTCAAACTGTCAAAATAAACAACAGTTTGTGGATACCTGACTGTAAGATTTCTTTATGCTTTATTTAACATCCCATCCCACATTCAGTCCACATTTGCTTTTATAAAAACCTCCACGGGAGGTCTTTCTGGGAAGATTTTCCACTAGATTTTGGAGTGTGCTTGACGATTGTGCTTGTGCTCAATCAGCCACCAGAGTGTTGGTACCATCAGGTACTGATGTATGTGATGTATAAGAGGCCTGGAGTTCAGTCAGCGTTCCAATTCATCCCAAAGTTGTTCAATAGCGCTGAGGTATGAGGTTCAAGATCTTCCACTCCAACCTATGTAAACGATATCCTCATAGAGCTGGCTTTGTGCACAGGCACATTTCCATGCGAGAACAGGTTTTGGACTTCTAGTTCAAATGAAGGAAAAAATATCATGCTACCACCTCCAAAGACATCCTATACAGCTGTGTTCTTCCAAACGTTTGTTATCAGTTTGCGAAAGAACCACACATAGCTGGAAAAAATCAGGTTGCTCTATTCCAAAAAAAAATCACCCACAGTAGCATGGGCCCCTGTTGATTCTGTTTCCTCAGAAAGGTTTTTTTCTAACCACCTTCGCCTATGGCTTCTTCATTAGAAGCAAACTCATATAGACAAATTGATGAATTTATATATATTCATTTTTATATTTAATTACATAAACCTGCTTTTTGACCACACCCACCATTAAAAGCGCTATACAAATAATTTTTGAACTCACCTGAGAAAGACACTGGGATTGACCAATTTTGATCTAAAATGTAAAGGGATCATAATTATTAAATCAGTCGTACCTGCGTGTCTATACTAGTGGACATCACGGCCTTTATGTATCCCAGCAGCCTCTTGGCTTTGATGAGGTCAGCAGTTGGAGGGTCCTGTAGGGGATGATAGCCTTCCACAGGATACGTGACGGAGCAGAAGGTTAAGGAACCTCCTCTTGAAGGTACACGGTTTATAATATAAAGTATATAAAATATAAAAGCCTTTACATTTCCTTCATAGCAGCTCAGAGGTCAGGCAAAATCTATAGAGACAATTTGTTCAAGAGCTTAATAGGATTTGAACTTCTTTTGGCAATGGAGGTCCTGAAATATAATACCATAATAACAACCAGACAGAAAACATGGAGAAACAAAAAAAAGGATATCTGAGTGGGCGGCTGCCGAAGTTAAAGGCCACGGACTCTTTGAATGAAAGACTGATAGCGGGAAAGTAGGCGATCCCTGGACCCATTTTGATATTACTGAAAGCTGTCCGAGAGACTGTCCATTCCTGAGTAAAAATAAATAAATAAATAAAATAAATTCCATAAAAACCTCAATACACACTCATGAACTTGATAAAAAGAATCCTGTGACGAGTTCTGTGACAAATTATATATATTTACTAATTATATTTTTTATTACTAAGAATATTCACATACTGACTGTATCATGCTTAATATTTAAAATGATAAAGTAAAAAAAATTAATGTTAAAACAATTAAAATAAACAAAAACTATTATATTATAAAATCTGGTTCCTCTCAAGGTTTCTTCCTTCTGCCATCTCGGGGAGTTTTTCCTCGCCACAGTCGCCACCGACTCGCTCATCAGAGACAAACGTACTCATAAGAACATATTCACTTTTAATCACCACATTATCTGTGTAAAGCTGCTTTGAGACAATGTTCATTGTTAAAAGCGCAATACAAATAAAACATGAATTGAATTGAATTAAAATATATTAAAACAAAATAATAAAAAAATTAATAATATGTATATATTCATATATATAAGAAATTATTTATTAATAAGACTAAACATATGATTTAAATTATTTATGCATTATTCTTATCCCAGCAAACTTTATACAGTATATTGTGCATTACAACATATTTCCTGTCTCTGAACTCACATAAAACTTCTGATCGAGTATAAGGAATGAGATTGGAATCCACAGTTATAGTTCAAATAATTGAATGAAATAAAATACAAATTTAAATTAAAAAGCCACTCTTATTTTCTCATTACAAATAAATCAATACACTATATAGACAAAGGTTTGTGGACACGACCACAAGATTCATATGTGCTTTTTGATCAATCCATTCCACATTCCGCATTTGCGTTATAATAACCTCCACTATCCCGGGAAGATGTTCCACAAGGTTTTAAAGAGTGCTTGTGAAGATTAATGCTTAGTCAGCCACAATGGCATTAGTAAAGTCTGATGTAGAATGAGGAGCCTGGTGTGTCGTGATCGGAGTTTTGTGTTAAACTGAAGGGGTAATTTAATGCTACCGAATCCAGAGACATTATATACAATTGTGTGCCTCCAACTTTGTGATAGCAACATGGGGAAATACCATATATGGCTGGAAAAGTTGTATCTCAATACTTTTGTCTTTACAGTGTACAATTTCTTTTTAAGAATGTCCACATTTATTTAATATTTCCTCATGTATTAAAATATAACTATTTAACTATATTTATATAACAATATAAATATTGAATGCATATTAAATTAATTAATAATACATATTCATGATTGGTACTGTCTAGCTCCACCCACTTTACTACAGCCTATTTTGCATTATATATAAACTCGACTTTTAAGGAAAAATCGTGATGACAGTCAAATTTGCAGAATAAGATCACTTACAGACAGAAAGTAATTGTCCCTTCATCAAGGTCTATCATGCAGCTGACGATGTCACCTGCAGCCCATGACTGGTGAAATGAAAAAAATGTAAACATTAGAGATTTAGAAAAGATAGCAAGCACGTCAGAACAAAGATTATTTAAAAAAAAATAAAGAAAGTGGAAAGTAAAAATGAGCTCAAGTTGGACATCAATGATTATAGAAAAATGGTGTGTAACCAATCAGCAAACTCTATATAGCAGTGTGTTCTCACTTTGCCATAGTTAGTGGTTGTCACGTTCCATTTTCGGACACGATTACCGTCATATGCGTACGAGTCCGGTGTGTCGCCAACTCCCTCCTAAACAAAAGAAATATATATCAAAATAAAAACCAGGAAATAAAAAAAAAAAGCTAAATTGATGTTTAAATGATTAAATTATCAGATTGCTGAAATATTGTATTTCATTATGTTTTCTTTTTATAGATGAACAAATGTGACATATGTGACAAATGAACAACCCTGAACCTTGAACTTCAAGCTTTTTTTTCTTAAATTAGTGAATGCAATCTTCAATTCTTTTTTAATACCAAGGTCAGTGAGGGGACTCATTGGCTTTCACATTTAAAGCCAAAGTAATGGAAGTGAACTCAAACACAAAAAAACACACATACTGCACACACACACACACACACACACACACACACACACACACACACACACACACACACACACACACACACACACACACTTACCTCCTGGTTAAATCTGCAGTTCAGCGTGCACCATCCTATCTGCATTAAACCTTGAGACGAAATCAGAACCTCGTACATCCATTTCCCTGAAAGAATTCACAATGAATAAACCCATGCAAAACATTATACCAGAGCTTTAAAGACCTACTTCACTACAGTAACTAAGCTTTTTCTCTGTAAATGTAAAAAGTTATAATTACTTTAAATACGCAGCTCGTAGCCCTTATAGAACTGAAATTGCTATGGCCGATCACCTTGAGTTTGGAAAAATCAGATAGTTAAAAAGATGTCATCTTTCAAGTATATCACTCAGTTCGAATATAAACCGAGTAAATGTACAATCCTGTAGTGTGAACACAGCAGTAGGAATGATTCTCACTCCTAAAAGATCGTCATCTACAAATAAGAGGCCCTCGAATCCACTGGTGTGGTCCAGGACAACCGTAGAGGGTCCGAGTCGCCCGTCTGAGTGATCTGGAGACAAAAACATGGCGGATATACAGCGAGCAAAAATGTCAACGTCACAAAAGAGACAAAAAAAAAAAAAAAAAAACTTTTTAATTGGAGAAATTAACATAGTACCATAGTAACATAGTATTCACTACTAATACGGTCGGTAAATGAGCGGCAGCACTTAGTCATGGATGTTTATTTTACTCTTGGTGGAATGACCTACACAAGTCCATCCAAACAGCCAAATCCCTCACACATCATCTTGAAGAAACAAGTGAAACTCATCTTTTCCATGAGCTTCTAATTACCTCTTATTATCCTTTATTCCTTCCTGTCCAACTTTTACTATTTTGAGCAATGATCAGTAACAGGGCACTTCTCATGTTTATTGCCATCTTATGATAAATTGCATTTGCCAAATTAATAAATGTAAATGTACTAATTGAATATATACACAGTATATATACCTGAGATGTCCTCAGCGGTCTCGTCCTCTGACAGCAGCTTTTCCAGGTGAGCGCCAAGGTCCTGAAACGTCAAGGGTTTTCTGCAAAGACCAAAAACAAACAAAACAAAATCATTTTTACATACACTTATACATTGTGTATACATTATTATAATCATATAATGTCAATATATTAAGGGTGTAACGGTACAGGTATTTGTAACAAAATTATTCGGGACAGGGCTTTCGGTTTCCAATATAATCCTTTTTTACATGTGGGAGATCAAATCTAGCATTAGTGCAGTGTCACTGTAAATTTGTTTTGCGCATGCACAAAAACTCTAAACAATCCTTAGGTTTCTTTAGCATTTTATGTCCAGCTTCTAGAATTTCTCTTAAAAGGAGAAAAAACTGACAATTCCACACATCGAGGGAGTGAAGACGAATGGAAGGAATTAAGACATTTGTTAAAGTTTGCTGAAATAAGCAGAACAGTTAGGTAGATCATATCTTTAGAAAATGTTATATTAAATGTAAAACACACTCACACACACACACACACACACTTACATATATATCTGTATTACCCAAATAGGGTCTAATAAATGTAACCCATTTAATTAAAATTTTTCTTACAAAAAAAAAAATAATAATTGGGCCAATTCAATTGATTAATTAATATAATAAAAAGTGTATTGCATTAATTAGATTTATTCTATTTTATAAAATATTATAAAATATAATTTTATATATTACACTATGGTTTCATGCTGAGGAAGAGCACCACAGACACATTATTTGCTTCGAGAATGTTGATGGAGAAGTATAGAGAAGGTCAGAAGGAGTTGCATTGTGTGTTTGTGGATTTAGAGAAAGTGTACGACAGGGTGGAGAGAGGAGATGTGGTATTGTATGAGGAAGTCTGGTGTGTCAGAGAAGTATGTAAGGGT
>JBCEWE010002032.1:0-20308 GCA_039877035.1 Silurus lanzhouensis
CAAGCAATGGTGTAGGAAGTGCAGAAACACGGCACGAGCTCCAGCTGTGCTGAGATCAGACCACCTTTTGTCCATCAGGGGCATGTCTTCATAAATCTCCGAAAATATTTGGATTATTATTAAAAATAATAAGGTTTGGTTTAAGGCGAGTAATAATATCTACAGGGTTTTATTAGGTTTAGTTTTTAATCACATTTAACCAGGTGTGATAATTAACCTGTGATGGAGGAGAGAAGTGACGGGAGCGCGCTTTCATCACTCCGCCACCTCACCAACAAACAGCGCGGGAACGAGCTCACAGTCCGACTGCAACTCTGGACAGTAAGAGCTGCTCACAATCCAGAACACACACACACACACACACACACACACACACACACACACACACACACACACACAAACTCAAACCATTTCTTTGTTCATCTTTATATCCTGGTCAGGGTTGCAGTAGATCTGGAGTTAATCCAGGACACATCCTGGATGGGACTTCAGTCTTTTACACTCGATAGGAAACACCATCCTCACACCTGTTGGGCAGGTTAACACACAATAAAACCCAATGTTAGCATACACTAGTCTGAATAAAAGAGCTAGTCAGTGTTTTTCCAATGCTTGGACAGAACAGTGTCAGAGGAGTTTTGATGAGTTGATAAAGAGGCTCACCTGTACTTGCTTATGCCGATTTCTCCCGACCTTTTGTCCTGGAAGTAGAAGCCAGCCATGATGTGTTGGGTGCATTCTTTCCCAGGAGCAAGGAGGTTAGGAGCGGCCTATTGCCTTTGCAGAAGGAAACACAGACATGAGGATCTCTGGGATAAGAGACCACCCACCACACCACTTCAACAAACCTGAGTGAACGTGTGAGGAGACGACAGCATCCAAATATCCAGAGTTCACCAAACACTCCATATCCATCATCCCTCCAGATCTACTCTTTACCTCACAAACACCTACTGGCTAAAGACTCCACTAAATAAATGTGTGTCAGCCTCGACTTGAACACTGAGACTGTGTCTGAGTCCTGAACACTGATTGGAAGGTTGTTCCATAACTGTGGGGTTTATAAGAGAAACATCTGCCCCCTGCTGGAGTCTTCATTATTTGTGGTACCAACAAATAGCCTGCACCTTTTGATCTAAGTAGGCGTGGAGGATCATCCTGTACAGAAGTTCACTCAGATACTGCGGCGTGAGAGCGTTAAGTGCTTTATACGTCAGTAGTAGTATTTTATAATCAGTGTGAGATGGAATTGGGAGCAGTGTAATGATTAAAAAAGGCTGATGTGATCATATTTTCTAGATCTAGTGAGGACTCTTGCTGCTGCATTCTGAACTAACTGAAGCTTATTTCTGCACTTCCTCCAACACCCAGACAGTAAAGCGTTACAGTAGTCTAATCTAGATGTTACAAAAGCATCAGCTAGTTTTTCTGCATCCTGTAACGACATCATATTTCTAATTTTAGCAATATTTCTAAGGTAAAAGAAGGAGATCCTGGATATTATTCACGTGAGCCTCAAAGGAAAGACTCGGTCAATAATCACACCGAGGTCTTTGACTGCTGTACACACTGAAACAGAAACACCATCCAGAGATGCTACGTAATCAGAAAGTTTACTTCTAGCTGCATGTGGTCCTAGTAAAAGTACTTCTGTCTTATCTGAGTTGAGCAGAAGAAAGTTATCAAGCATCCACTGTCTAATGTCCTTTACACACTTCTCAACACTGTTTAGCTGATCTCTCTCATCTGGCTTTGCTAAAATATACAGCTGTGTATCATCAGCATAGCAATGAAGCGAATCCCATGTTTATGTATAATTTCACCCAGAGCAGCAGATATAAAGAGAAAGCAGTGGGCCTAAGACAGATCCTTGTGATCACCAAACTTTACCTCAGAGAGTGTGGAGAACTCACCATTTACATCAACAAACTGATGCCGATCAGTCAAATAAGACCTGAGCCAAGAGAGAGCTGTTCCCTTTATTCCAACAACGTTCTCAAGTCCAGCAAGCAGAGATATGATCAATGGTGTGAAAAGCTGCACTGAGTCGAGCAAAATAAGCAAAGAGAACAAAACCCTGATCAGAGGCCAATAACAGTCATTTACCACCTTAACTAGCGCCGTCTCTGTGCTATGATGAGACCGAAACCCTGACTGATACATTTCATAAATGTTCTTCCTCAGTAGATGTGAGCAGAACTGCTGTGCTACAACCTTTTTTCAGAATCTTGTAGATAAAGGGGAGGTTTAATATTGGACTGTAGTTGGACAGCTGACAGGGTGAAGGTCAGGTTTCTTATTATGGGGTTGAGGTGGTGCTAATAGAAGAGTTTATTATTTTAAAACAGGTTTAATTACCTCTGGAATGATCTGTTTGAGGAAACTTGTAGGCAAGGATTGAAAATGCTCTTATCGAGAATGCTCTTTATCTCCGTAATTATGGTGTGAGGGGTCGGCATAAGATCCAGGACCTTTGGATTTGTATTGGCACATAGCCAGTACACTTATTGTTCTTCTTTCCTCCCTGGATGTTGGAGGAAGCCAGAAAACCCAGAAAATCCCTGTACATGCACTCACTCGAGGTGTGATTTCACTCACATTCACCTTTATGGCATTTAGCAGATGCTCTTATTCATACAACTGAGCAGCTCTGGGGTTAAGGGCTCAGGAGTGACAGCTTAGTGTGGCTGGGATTCGAACTCATGACCTTCAGATCCAAAGTCCAATGCCATAAACACTAAGCTCCCACCTCCCAGGCTCGAAACCTGAGCTGGTGCTGTTACGAGCTGTACAGCAGCATTTTCCACACGTAATACACACAGCAGCTTTTTCATTTTTCCCACAATGTTCATTTATTTTTATTCACAGGATTCAGTTCACACACACGATCACATTCATGATGACACAAACATAAAAAACATGATCTTATATGAGCTGATAAGCAGAAGAAAATCACAGTGATGTGACAGTGAACAAGTGGATAAAAGTTCTGTGGAGTCCAAAAGCGACGTTTGTGTCTCTATCAGAAGATCTTGTGTATGATGGAGAACAGGAGAGAAGATGTGATCAGACTCCCTCACCCTCACACATGGAGGTAAAAGTTTATGGTTTGGGGTTGTTTTGGAGCAGTGAAGGTTCCGGAAAGTGAAAGGAATCCTGAACCAACACGTCTCCCATTCCACACTTCATCACCATGCAGTTCCGTCTGGACTGCAGCTCATTGGAACCAAATTCACTTTACAACAAGACGATGAGACGAGGAATTTCCTGCCCAGTCACCGCACCTAAATCCTGTTGAACTGCTCTGGGATGAACTGGTTCAACCAACCAACCAACCCAACAGACAGACAGACAGACAGACAGACAGAAAGAAAGAATCTCTAACTAGTGAACAACTATAAAGAGTTCTACAAGAGGCACAGCAAAGTATTTCAGCTGAAGGTTTGAGAAATTAGGTGTCTGGAGAGTGTCAAGCTTGTGTAGTGTAAATTATTTTTTACTGAAAATAAAGTGGAACATTTGGCCATTTATAGATTTGTTTGTTCAGAGGAAATCCTCAGTCTGTTACATGACCAAGTTTGAAACAAAAGGAACACATGCAAAGGTGGACATGTCTCTCAAAAACCATAACACATTTTCCATAAGTTAATGGAACTCAATCATTGTCCTGAATGCTTCAGTATGATCCCATATTTTTGTATTTTCACTGTATTGTTTGAAATAAATTACAGATGTTTATCTTCCTTCATTTAATAGATTTGTCTGTTCATCAACTAGCAGCTCATGGAGAAATCTCCAAAGTGAGGACACAAGTGGCCAGTGGTAAGCAGCTCAGAGTGTCAGAGACAATCACAGATACGATACAATTTATTTTAACATCAGATTAAAGACATGCATGTTTATTGATTGTTCTTAGACGCCGCTTTACTGAACAGTCAGGATGAACGAGGATTCACAGCTCTTATGTGGGCAGCAGCGTTCGGAGAGATCGAAATGGTCCAGTTTCTGCTAGAGAAGGTATGAAAGGTCTTCACGTTGAGTCTTTTGTCTTGAATGGGTTACAAATCCGGGTTGTGTCTCAAATCAGGGTGCTGATCCAAAAACCTTCGCGAGGGAGCGTGAGAGCGCGTTATCCTTAGCCAGTGCAGGAGGATACGCAGACATCGTCCAGATGCTTTTACAGCACAATGTCGATGTCAATTCCTACGACTGGGTGAGTGGAAACCAAACAAAACCGCATCACAGTGTATCATGGATCTGAAAATGTTTATCCCTCATATACATATTCATATTGATGAACACTTTCGATACAGAACGGAGGGACGCCTCTTCTTTATGCAGTTCGTGGAAATCATATTAAATGCGTCCAAGCTTTACTCCGTAAGTTCATACCTGTTTTATAAACAAATCTTTTTTTACCTGTTATTCCTGCTGGTTTGTAGATCAGGTCCACACTTTTAATGTTTAGACTCATTTTGGGCCAAGAACAAAGTGAAATAAGGATTAATGAGCAGTACATGTGAATCAGAACCAACACACACACACACACACACACACACACACCACTTGCCATCAAGACAGCAAATATAAGACATCATTTGGGACTATTATATCCATATTCATTATATTATAATAGAATAAAGACAGTGTAGATGAGTTGAATTGGAAGATCTCCGGCTCTGACCTCAACTCCAAGCCTCCTCACCTACATCATGTTACTAACACACCTGTAGCTGAAAGAATCTACATTAAATCTAGTGGAACATCTTCCCAGAAAAGTGGAGCTTCTGATTACGTAAATGGAGAGTAAATGTGGAATGTGATGGTCAGATGTTCACTGTGTGTGTTTAGTAAACGGAGCTGATATTACATTCGAAGCCGATTCTGGATACAGTCCTGTGGCACTCGCTATTGCTCTTGGATACAAAAAAAGTAAGTGTCCTTAATATCTGCAATTTGTTGATAAATATTTTGCTGTGTGTTCATTTATAGTGCTGCATATTAGAGTTTTCTGATTTATGCCTTTTTTTCTAAACACATTTTCAGTGCAAAAGCTGCTTGAGGATCACATACTGCAACTGCTCAAATGATCACACACTGAACACACACACACTGAACACACACACACTGAACACACGCCTGCCTTTTTAAATGCCTTTTTTTTAAGCTTTGTAATAAAACCATTACCATAATCCTGCCTTTCAAAGCCATTTATGTTTAAAAATGATTTATTGATGAGCAGAAAAATACACTAATGCATACAATCAATACAAAAAAAAGTCTGAAGGTAAAGTCAGGATGATTCTGGTGATTCGTCCTTCACAGAGATGTTGTGCGTTTGCTGTTTTTTTTTTACGTTCTGGTTCTCATTGTTCTCTTTTCCAAACTCACGAAGCTCGTTCTCGAGGACGTCCAAACAGTAAACTATTATTCTTCCAAAAAAGTCTGTACTGTTTTCAAATACTATTTTAAGCTTCTGCACCAACGGGGCATTTGAATGGGAAAAACTGTGGGTGAGGAATCAAGGAAAAGAGATCAGCATGGATGAGTGACTGCTGTGTGCATCGCTGCAGGGTTCTGCAGGTTCCAACAAGTCAGCTGAAAACTTTTTAAGACCCTTTTAAGAGCACAAAGAATCAAATGTAAGACCTTCATCACCACATCAACACACACAATATACAGTATTATTAGTAACGGGCCTTAAATTCTGTCTTTTTAAACCAAATGTCTCTAAACTTCACGTCTGTGGTACAGTCCGAGAGATTCGCACCAAAAACTGAAAGCTGATTGGCTGTTAAATGTTGGTCTCATTTGTAGTCGTAATACAGACAATTATATTTGGACCAGCAGAAGAAAAAACTACAACCACCATGAAAACTAACAAATAAAAACAAAGTGCTGCAGGAGCATCTGAGGTGGTGCTACATGGACATCAGAAAATTAAGACCTGGTTTTTAAATATAGACTTTAAGATTCCAGAAGTCTACATCTTCATCAGACTTTACAGCGTCAGATAGTAATCAGACCCCTCACTTTATTCAGGGTTATTTTACAGTCTGATACTACAATCATTCACACTGTTTTCTTCTCATGAATCTACACTCAGTCTCCAAAATCAGAATTCTATAAACGTCTAAAAATAAAAAACTGAAATGTCACATCCATAAGTATTCAGACACAAAAAATGAGCTCAGGTGCCTCCTGTTTCTCCTGATCGTTGCTGAGATGTTTCTACAACCTTGACTGGAGTCTACTTGTGGAAAAGGTTATTGATAAGACACACATCTCTCTATAGAAGGTCTACCAGCTGGCAATGCTGGTCAGTCATGAGGTCACAGACGCTGATGCAGAGCTCAGAGACAGGATTGTTGCACAGATGTGAAGAAGGCTACCAAACATTGCTGGTGCATTGAAGATTCCTAAGAGCACAGTGGCCTCCATAATGTTCAAATAGAAGAACAGGGACTCTTCTAAGAGTGGTACTCGGCCGAACTGAGCGATCAGGGGAAACGGGCCGTAGTAAGAGATGTGACCAAGAACATGATGGTCACTCTGACTGAGCTCTGAAGATGCTGTGTGGAGTTCCAGAAAGACAACCATCACTGCAGGCCTCCAGCGATCTGGGGTTGAGAGGATTTGCCATGAAGAATGTCAGAAAAGCCCCCAATCCAGGTGTGTGAAGCGTGTTGTGTCAGAGCCCAAAAGACTCGAGACTGGAACTTCTGCCAAAGGAACTTTAGGTAATTACTGAGTAAAGCGTCTGAACACGTATGGACATTCCTTTTTAATTAAATATCCAGAAATTTCTAGAATTCTGCGTTCAGTCGGTCATTATGGAGGACTGAGTGTAGACTGACGAGAAATAAATCCTATGATGTGAATGATTGTGGTATCAGACAGTATCAGGGTCTGATTACGTTCTGAATGAATGAAATATTCACATGGTTACATTGTTTAGTTTCTTTGATCATTTTAAAACTTTAACGGTTTGAATATCGTGACCTACAGACACTTTTACACTTTTCAGTAATAAATTATGTAAATAATAAATCTTTTCTCATCATCATGAATCCCAGTGTAACAGATTCATCAGTTACATAAACATGAGCAGGTGATGAGCAGATCTCTGAAACTGGTTTGAAGGATATCTGGGAAGAGTTGTCGTCTTCTGGATAGAAGTCCATAATGTGCTCCAGATTTCCATCTTTAATACAACCTGCAGCAGTAGACCACAAAATCCCTGTTAATCTGATATACGTGTGTGTGTGTGTGTGTGTGTGTGTGTGTGTGTGTGTGTGTGTGTCATTTCTGCATCAGAGAACATTTTGTCCATTTTTCATTGTTTTGTTCAATTACTCATCATCATCATCATCATCATCATCATCATCATCATCTCTAAGCTCTGGACTGCACCGCATTCTTCTGCCTCTGAGGAACATTCAACCTCTACAACCTGTTTTCAAGCTTTTAAAAGTTCTCCTACACAAAACCAACTACCACTGCTCCATCCATCCCTCCATCCTCTACCACTGCTCCATCCATCCCTCCATCCTCTACCACTGCTCCATCCTCTACCACTGCTCCATCCATCCCTCCATCCTCTACCACTGCTCCATCCTCTACCACTGCTCCATCCATCCCTCCATCCTCTACCACTGCTCCATCCTCTACCACTACTCCATCCATCCATCCATCCATCCCTCCATCCTCTACCACTGCTCCATCCATCCCTCCATCCTCTACCACTGCTCCATCCTCTACCACTGCTCCATCCATCCATCCATCCATCCATCCCTCCATCCTCTACCACTGCTCCATCCATCCCTCCATCCTCTACCACTGCTCCATCCATCCATCCATCCATCCATCCCTCCATCCTCTACCACTGCTCTCCATCCTCCATCTCTCCATGCTCATCCATCCATCCTCTACCACTGCTCCATCCATCCTCCATCCTCTACCACTGCTCATCCATCCATCCTCTACCACTGCTCCATCCATCCCTCCATCCTCTACCACTGCTCCATCCTCTACCACTGCTCCATCCATCCCTCCATCCTCTACCACTGCTCCATCCTCTACCACTACTCCATCCTTATCCATCTCATCCCATCCATCATCCATCCATCCCTCCATCCTCTACCACTGCTCCATCCTCTACCACTGCTCCATCCATCCTCCATCCTCTACCACTGCTCCATCCTCTACCCACTACTCCATCCATCCATCCATCCATCCCTCCATCCTCTACCACTGCTCCATCCATCCCTCCATCCTCTACCACTGCTCCATCTCTACCACTGCTCCATCCATCCATCCATCCATCCATCCCTCCATCCTCTACCACTGCTCCATCCATCCCTCCATCCTCTACCACTGCTCCATCCATCCATCCATCCATCCATCCCTCCATCCTCTACCACTGCTCCATCCATCCCTCCATCCTCTACCACTGCTCCATCCATCCATCCTCTACCACTGCTCCATCCATCCCTCCATCCTCTACCACTGCTCCATCCATCCATCCTCTACCACTGCTCCATCCATCCCTCCATCCTCTACCACTGCTCCATCCTCTACCACTGCTCCATCCATCCCTCCATCCTCTACCACTGCTCCATCCTCTACCACTACTCCATCCATCCATCCATCCCTCCATCCTCTACCACTGCTCCATCCATCCCTCCATCCTCTACCACTGCTCCATCCATCCATCCATCCATCCATCCCTCCATCCTCTACCACTGCTCCATCCATCCCTCCATCCTCTACCACTGCTCCATCCATCCATCCCTCCATCCTCTACCACTGCTCCATCCATCCCTCCATCCTCTACCACTGCTCCATCCATCCATCCTCTACCACTGCTCCATCCATCCCTCCATCCTCTACCACTGCTCCATCCATCCATCCTCTACCACTGCTCCATCCATCCCTCCATCCTCTACCACTGCTCCATCCATCCATCCTCTACCACTGCTCCATCCATCCCTCCATCCTTTACCACTGCTCCACTCATCCTTCCATCCTCTACTGCTGCTCCACTCATCCCTCCATCCGCTACCACTGCTCCATTCATCCCTCCATCCTTTACCACTGCGTCACTCATCCCTCCATCCTCTACCACTGCGTCACTCATCCCTCCATCCTCTACCACTGCTCTATCCATTCCTCTATCCTCTACCACTGCTCCACTCATCCCTCCATCCTCTACCACTGCTCCACTCATCCCTCCATCCTCTACCACTGCACCACTCATCTCTCCATCCATGACAGCTGCTCCCTCGATCCTTTACTAATTCCCTTCACTTTTCCTCATCCCTCCATCTCTCAGGAAGACATGCTTCAAGACTCTTCTTTCTTCTGGCACTGAGGAACTTCCACTTGATGTGTGAAGAACTCCGTTAGTCTTTAAACATCTACATCTACTACCTCTTTAAGACATTTGCTTGTTTGTTATTGTTCTAATGAACAGCATCAGAATGGATTTATTAATAACTCACTCAGGATAAAGGTGTTGACCATAAATACTAATAGACACGTGGAAGGAGTCTCCAGTGTCAGTGGTTTGTAATAGAGCAGAGTTTTGGAGGAAATTGTATTTAATTGTCGATAAAGACATGTTGCCTGGTAATTCTTTATTCCTCACTGTATATCTGTATATCACAGCGCACACACACACACACACACACACACACACACACACACACAGCTTCATTGTTTCAGTGCGTGTTCTTCATTGCTAGTCACATGTACACGACTACAGTGTGTGAGACCTGCACAGTTAAAGAACAAAGTATTCAGGAGTCAAATCAAACCTTCTAACTTGCACGTTTTGCCTGAAAATCCTCCCTGGAACTGCAGTTTGAGCTCAGATGCTCTGACAGGAACAGGAAACTCCAGGAGAACCCACTGACACTCCCCCTGAAGAACAGAAGATAAAATGACAATAACACAACCATGTTGTCTGACACATGTTCTGAAGATCAGAACCTATTTCAGTGTGCTGTTAATAATGAGCGTGTGAATAACTTAATGGATCAGAGCCACATTTGATCACATGGGAGAAGAAAAGGCAGATGATTACTGTATACTCTGGGACAGGTGTAGGACACTGATTGAAAATCTGGACATGTTTCATGGAGAGGTTAGTAGGAGCGTATCAAAAACAAGTCGTATTGAAAAGTGTCACATGGCACAGATCTGGTCACTTTCAAGGAATGTCCTCCTTCAGATCTTTAGAACCTGGCAGTATCTGGGGACAAATTCTCGATACACAATCCCACGAATGTGGAAGAAGACGATGAGAATGCCATTGGTGGAGCTGCCACTTTTTTGTGGGTCATGGAGATGACGTGATCTTTCACTGTGAAGACTGTTGCTTCGTCTCAGATGATCTCACATGATCTCGATTTATTTTGTGATGAGTGTTTAGGGACAGGTTTGAAGGGGTTTATAGTTCCTGATGTTTCCCAACACGTTGTTGTGTTTAAGTGCTACAGAGGGTGCAACAGAAATTCATCTCCATCTAAAGATCTTCAGTTTTTACTCCTGTTCAACTCTCTCACGTTCACATCTGTACACAAATAACTTCCAAAACTTCAATATCCATAAAGACGATCACTAATAAGTCAATAAATAAGGAAATGTGATGTTTCAGGATTGAGATGTTCTTGAAACGTGTCAAAATGATTGTGAAACCGTGAATCAACTGTTTTAAAAAAAATGATACAAAACTAAACAAATGGATTCACAAACCTTTCAGGTCAGATACCACACTTCCAGATCCATGATTAGCAGTGATGGGAATATTTAAAGAACACTGAAGAACTGAAACCCAAACTTCTACTGTACTTTCACTTATAACATTCAGCTATAAATGTTCACAGCGAGACGCTTCTGAGAGCTGAAAGAAGTCTAGATTTGGGAAGATGTGTGTATTTGTTAATAATAAAGTTCTCAGCAGTGCTTCATTACCTGGTCAGAGCTCCAGCAGCTCTCCTCACTGCTATCAAACATCAGCTTCCTCCCAAACTGCTTCACATCTCTGTTTAGCACTGAGCTAACCCTGTCAAACACAAACACTGCCCTTAAACACAATTCACACTGAATTCACACTGTATTTCACTGAATCCTCGATCAAACATGAGCCACTTCTGTACCTGCACTGAGTCTTATTACAGATCAGAGTCTCCGCCATGCTGCAGTCTTCTATTGATGTGTCGATCCCGAACGAGCCGACTCTAAGAGCCGATTCTTTGTAGCGACCGAGAAGAGCCGACTCCCGCCGGAAGAGCCGAATCTTTAACCGCTCCTGCTCATATCTGATAAGAATCCACGCAGGTTGGCAGAGGTGGGACTTTATTTAGATAAATAAATAATCACGGAGAGGAAAAATCAGCATTAACATCAGCTCATAACATCTGAGACTACGGAGTATTTCTGAATGTGTGATAAACACTTTTATTAAAAGAGTCATAATTACAGAAGTCCCAAGAGTCCATGCATTACACTGATCTTCTCTTTCATGTTTTTCTTCTGATCTCAACATAACTAAAGTTGTTTCTCCTGATCACATTTTCTCAGCTGCTCGTACCGGCGCACATTCATGCATGAGTTATCCATAAAACTGCATCTAGAACATGATATTATGCAGAAAACACACAAATATTAAATATTGATCACGATCAAACAATATTTATTATGTCGAGATTATGGGGAAATTGAATCGTGATCACGGAAAAAAAAAAAAAAAAAAAAAAAAAGAAAGAACAAATATACGACGATGCATGGATTCATAAAACTTCCGCACATAGTGGCGTTTATTTATTAGATTTCTTTGTTGTGGTTCTGCGGGGTTTTGTTTTGGAACGAAAAAAATTCATAAAAGTAAGGCTTTTATAAAACACAATAAAAATTGCTTGCCAGCACAAACAATTTATAATTCTAATTTCTCAATTAGGCTGAAATAGAAGGCTCAAGTGATACTAAATGAAGAGTCATTTGGGTGCCATTTGGGAGCCGGCTCTTCTAATGGAGCCGAGCCAAAAGAGCCGAATCTTTAAAAGAGCAGGACCTCCCATCATAACAGCCTTGAACTCCCAAGTGCCGGAAACCAAGTCGGCTGTTTTACGACATTATCATCGTTTTCACTACCTGCCGCTAGATGTCAGTATCGCATTTTAGACTAAAACGTGTTTTTAAATCAAATTTTATTTGTCACATACACACACATACAGGGTTCGACATGCATGAAAAAAATAAACAAAGAAAAAGAAGCCAGATAAATACAGTATACAACTATATAAAATATATAAAGATATATATGAGAAAAAGGTGTATATACGAGGTATGCTTATGGCAGTAAACAGTAAATCTGTAAAAAAAATGCATACGGAATCGTTTAGACGCAGTTATTCAATTTATTATTATAATCAATTTAAGTTTAAATGTTTCTATGCTAATTATCATATTTTTTAACTCGCGACTGCAATGAAAATAATTCAATCCAAACCGCATAAACTGTCACCAGCAATCACAATATCATCCACAGACATCATAGTCCACGAAGACTCCTTTCTGACCTCATCCGTCAACCTGTCATCACCACTGCAAACTCAGACTGAACTCTGTATGGAACAAGAGGACCCCAAACCTGTGAGGTGCCAATACTACACAGTGGTGTAATCATAAACCCAGAAGGTCCTAACCCATAAGATTCACAGCATACTTATCTTCTCCACCCTTTACAAGGTATCGCAGAAATGTTTACGATTCCTCGTAAAACCATTTTTGTTTCTGCTCATTGAATTGTTTAAATTGTAGGAAAGGTTTCTGGATTTAAATACATTGTTTCTAAACTGCACTTATCTGAGATGTAGTCAGAAGATACTGCATGTGTCTCTGAGCCTTCATGAACTTTGCATTTGTCACAGTTCGAGCTCATGTCTGGGTGTATTTTTAGGAAGCTACTATAAATTGGAGTGGAGAGTGACAAGCAGACATGGTAGAAGACTGCACTTGTCTAAGAATGGCATCCAACAAGGCTAAGCCCAGATCCTGTTCCCAAACTGTTTGATCTTATGCAAAGAAGTTCTTGTCAGCCACCATGTGAGATTGTATATATTAGTTACTGGTCACGGGAGCATAAAAATAAAGTTATCAGTAAGACCACTTGCACATTCAGATGGTTCTGGACTGTTTTCACTACAGTGTATATTGTGTTGCTGTGAAGGGCAGTGACATGAGACACATGAGAGATACGAGAAGACTGCTGATGGAAAACTACATCAACACAAATAACTGCTCTTTGTTGAGCAGAATATCATCTCAGAATGAAGAGAACACCAAATCACCAGGCAGCTGAGCTGATGGTAGCACTCTAAAAGTAGAACAATAAAGTTAGCACTCTAATGTAGAAGTTAAAAGGTAAAACTTCAAATGTAGAACTTTACAGGTAGAACTTAAAAGGTAGAAATTTAAAGGTAGATATTTAGAGGTAGCACTTTAAAGGCAGCAAAGCCTCAGTGTATGTGTATGTTTTCTTTACTCCACCACTGGATGGTAAATCTGCTTTAATTGTTCTCTTTTTTTACACACCTCTTTACATTAACACACTTTATTCGACTCACTTGGCATTTTGTTGATTCAGGTTTGCTTGAGCAGGAAATGGAATTGCGGTATTGCAGCCCTCCAGCACTGCAGCCGTATAACGCATTAGTCCCTAACTGCTATTGAAGTTATGCCACACTGCACATTATAGTTTGCTTCCTTCCTTTAATAAACTCTGTATTCTCATCTTATCAGCTCATTACTGAACTTTGTAAGAGTTTAGAATCGGTGTGTTGGAGAGATCAATGTGCAGTGTGTAGAGCTGAGCTGAATCCTGAACACTGCTGGGACTAACACTGTTTAATCAGGTTTGTATATCACTCAGACCTACACATTTTATATACAGTATATCATGAACAAGATTCACAATCCTAGAATATGGAGTCCCTCAGTCCCAGGCAGGGGTCCCTCTAGTGTTTCTGTGAGGGCCACATAAGTTTTCCTTTCTTTAATAAAGGGCAGGTTTGGTCTGTAACAGAAAACTACTTGTCTCTGTAGTCGGTTTCAAGTCAAATGAAGCTTTTATTGCTGTTTATATCTGATGCAGTGCACAGTGAGAAGAAAGAAAGTTTTTCCAGGAGCCTGTGTGCTACATACATGAAGAGATTATACTTTTAAACATGTATACTTCTGTATAGCAGCAGCTGGTGGCAGAAATGTGTGTGTGTGTGTGTGTGTGTGTGTGTGTGTGTGTGTGTGTGTGTGTGTGTGTGTTGTGTGTGTGTGTGTGTGTGTGTGTGTGTGTGTGCAGATTGTACTGTTTCTTGACAGATGAGTCAAACAGTCATTTATATGCATAGAACATAAAAACACTCACTTGTTCACCCATTTTGTCATCATTTATGTTTTTGTTTGTTTTGTCGAATCGTGTTGGTTGATGGTGACGTTAACAAATAATTAAGAGAAATTGTAGTTAGAAATCCAACCTTTATTATCAAATGCAGATATGATATGAGTAAAACATATATATTATTAACATTCTTAAATATTTATCTGAATATGTTCCACTTGTAGGGGCCGTAGTTTGGACCCCTGCTCTGGGCTTTGGTGTCTGTAGTTTGTGATTAAAGTGACATCACACATGACTGAGATTACTGCAGTCACAGCTTTAGACATTTCAGACATTTTCACCATAATCTCAGAACAGCCAGTGAACACTAACAGTCATGAAGAAGAAAAGACACAAATTAACTATTTTGGAGCTGCAAGTTTTAGTCTGTTTAAGTTTAGAGGAAACTCAGACTGCTAACACAACCTTTAAACCATGCTGACAGAGCAGCTTCCATCTCTACTGTCCAGCTGGAACATTACCCCGGCTGTGTGAAGCAGATCCACACTTAAATTAGAGCCATATGGTTCCTGAATTACATCTTTTCTGTGCTATGTTTAGTTTTTCTGCTGTACTACTTAGTTCTCACTGCATGTTCTTAGACTGTTCCAGATCTGATATATGGTGCACAGAATAGTTAGCTGTTTTGTGAACAGAATCCCATCACCCTGGTATGTCTCATGTATGCCCTTGGTGCTGAAGAGTCCTGCTTCATTTTGAACAAGCTTTCTAATTAAGGCATTAAGAAGCAAAGTGCTTGCACAATATGCTTGGCTGCCTCTATTACAAGCGCACAATCAGTTGTAATTTATTCGTTTACAACAGCAGGAAACCGATTGTAGGCCTCTTTTTCTCCCTGAGTTTATGGTTTGCAGTGTAGGCATCCATTAGGCTGTTTACTATAATGAAGGGAGTTGTAGACATGTTAGCCTGTGCACTAAATATAAACCGAGAGCGATGGATGGATGGAGAAAGAAAGATTGACAGGAAGATGAAACATACCGATAGTGTTGTTATCGCCTCCATTGGTACCATCAGTGCATTCAGACTTTCTGATAGTGGCTCTGATTTTGCACTGTGTGGAATTAGATATTAAGCCTCTCATATAAAGTCATTAAATATTTTTTCATGTGTGCTGTATAAAGCCACTGCTTGCTGCAGAATACTGGAATCCCATCTGGTTTTTTTATTCAGGGGTTTCTTAACATGAGCTTCAGGGTGTTGAGATGAGACTGCAGTTCAGTAAACGGCTGACCTGAGCATCTCACTCGTGTTAATGGCTCTCCATTTCGCAGGATCTTTGTCATCATGATGTGCTGTGGAGTTTGGAAGCCTCAGGCTATTGGTTCTACAGAGTAAAAGGTACATGCATCATGCCCGGTTTATGAAGTGTGACTGGTTCCACTTAGAAGTGCACCAGTGTGACAGTGAAACTGCCAAAGAGGCAACGTGCTACAGGATCAGCCTGGTCTAAGTCTTTCAGTGAAAGAAAAAAGTCTCTAAACCTGAAGAAATACGTTAACAATTTAACCCCTGCAGATGAGAAGGCATTCTGTACCGCACATTATTTCATTATTTCATTTATACAAATGAGCAGTTGAGAGTTGAGGGCCTTGCTCAGGGGCCCATCATGGCAGCTTAGCAGCGCTTGGATTTGACCTCACAACCTTCTGATCAGAAATCCAACACCTTCATAACTTCAATTAAATAAATTTCACATGTCCAGCACTTTGACAGAAATCTGGATCTGTACAGAAACAAATAGATGTAATGTAATTTGTAATCTAATAAACATTTTACAATCATTAATGTTTCTCTAATTGAGGAGCCACGGCTGATGGTGGTGAGGGAAACGATATTATGAGGAAGAAACCTTAAGAGGAACCAGACTCAAAAGGGAAACAACTTGGTGACACCAAATATATAACCAAATAAATAGATGGTGATTGTAGTCCTAAACCATTGTTAAATTACAGTCCAAATCCATTCATATGGTTCTTGAGTTTAACCTACCCAGGAACCTCATGGAGCTCTAGGATGTTCTTGTGGAGCCGTCCTCAGCAGCTCAGAGATGAAGAGAACTCCATGCAGAGGTTGGGCATCAGGATGAATCAGGTAGAACTTGACACTTAAACACAGCTAGACCTCAACATAAAAATAAACAGATTTAATTTAAATTTGTATTTTCTTTAATTAATTATTTTAATAAATCATTAATGGGATTATTAGAGCAGGTAAGTAGTTTAATCAAATAAAACTTTACACGTTACATAATGAAAATGATTAATGATGAACAGAATACTGAGTAGAAAAAAACACGTTTTTCTTCTTTGTATTTTAGATTTTAATGGCCATCTGTCCATTCTTAATTATTTTCCATCCGTATGTGTAAGTTTGTCTTTTCTTCTCTGAGTCTTGAAGAATGAAGGACAAAAGACTTTGTATTTAACGATTTCATTCTAACAAGCTGCAATTTTCTGTTCTTAGAAACTCCAGAAGAAAGTGAATAAATCTGCTGCAGAACTGTTACTATACATGGACTAAAAATACATCCTGAACTTTATTACATGTGGACGTGTAAATGTCGGCAAATTGTTTGTGTAATAGTGCAGTAAACGTAGTTTCTTTTATTTATGTAAATGTCATTTTAATATTTCTATGTAAGTGTGTTTCCTCCACTTTTTAACACCCACATCCTGTACATTTCCTTTTCTAGCTATGAAATGAAGCACACTAATAAACCACACAGTGCTGAGTGCAATCCACATCAACCACTGAACATTTATTTAATGAATTTCTTTTGCATGTTAGTTTTCCTGGCCATCCCTCCAGACCTCGTGTCCATTTTCCAGCTCTTTCATTCGGTGAGTTTCAGTAAAAGCAGCGTTGCATGTACAAGGTTGTCTGTAATAAATAAATGAAAGAAAGATTAGAACAATTTTCAAGTCTCCAGCTGTTAGATACCTGCCTTGGTTTAACCCTGTTAATTGCATTCGAAGCTATTATGACAAATAGCAGCTCTAATTAGGAGGATTGAATCTCATTAGCGCTCATTTACACTGACTGTGGCAGCAGGAGCACTTGGATGTGATCTGGATTTGTTCCTCACTTGGGCATTTTGTAATGTTGAAATAGACCATGATTTAAACCGTAGTGTTACAGCCCTAGGGTATAAACTGTGTGTGTGTGTGTGTGTGTGTGTGTGTGGTGTGTGTGTGTGTGTGTGTGTGTGTGTGTGTGTGTGTGTGTGTGTGTGTGTGTGTTGACAGGGGAATGGGTGAAGAGCATCATAGCTGCAGTACGTTCAGTCAGTTTCCACCTCAACATCGTCCACTTTAAGTGATTTGACTCTCCACAGAACTGCTGATTCTAATAACCACTCAATTCCACACAAACCCAATTTCACTTCAGCTCTTTTCCTGACTCGCCCTCACATAAAGGGAAACAACAAGTTTCACAGCGTCTCGTCATCCACGGAGCATGAAGCAGTTTGACATTCTACAATACTGTGAGTAAATCTGCAGAGCTGTAGACTCCAAAACCATGTAAAGCTGAACATCTCTGACTGCACTGACACACTGTAGAGGAAACCTCGATTCTCCTGCATCTCTGAACTTCAACACTCAGGATCAGCAGTGGGCTTGAAGAAAATCTGTCCCTTCTCTGTTTTGTCCCCACATTCTATAAGTGCATTTCCATGTTTATATAGAAATCTGCTCTCTGTGTGTAAATCCATCGTGATATTCAGCATGTTTGAGGATGAGCTTTAATAACATTCGTTTAAAACCATGTTCATGTGTGAAACCGCCATTTAAACTGCTGCTGACATTTACAATCAACTGGAAGGATCATTGGTGTGGAAATGTCATAGCCTGGAGAACTGGAATATGAAGGGAGGAGAATGATCAGTAAGTCCACCCCGTGATCTCTCTATCTCTCTATCTATCTATCTCTCTATCTCTCTCTCTCTCTCTCTCTCTCTCTCTCTCTCTCTCTCTCTCTCTCTCTCTCTCTCTCTATCTTACTCTCACTATCTCACTTTCTCTCACTTTCTCTCTCTCTCTCTATATATATCTCTCTCTCACTATCTCTCTCTCTCTCTCACTATCTCTCTCTCTCTCTCTCTATCTATCTATCTATCTATCTATCTATCTATCTATCTATCTATCTATCTCTCACTATATTACTCTCACTATCTCACTTTCTCTCACTCTCTCTCTCTCTCTCTCTCTCTCTCTCTCTCTCTCTCTCTCTCTCTCACTCTCTCTCTCTCTCTCTCTCTCTCTCTCTCTCTCTCTCTCTCTCTCACTTTCTCTCTCTAGCTCTCTCTCTCTCTCTCTCTCTCTCTCTCTCTCTCTCTCTCTCCCTCTCTCTCTCTCTCTCTCTCTCTCTCTTTTCTATCTCTATTTCTCTTTCTCTCACTCTCTTTCTCTCTCTCTCTCTCTCTATCTATCTATCTATCTATCTATCTATCTATCTATCTATCTATCTATCTCTCTCTCTGTCACTATCTTACTCTCACTATCTCACTTTCTCTCTCTCTCTCTCTCTCTCTCTCTCTCTCTCTCTCTCTATCTCCCTCTCTCTTTCACTCTCTCTCTCTTTCTCTCTCTCTTTCACTTTCTCTCTCTCGCTCTCTTTTGTTCTCTACGACATTCAACACGAGTACAGATTGAGATCATCGTTGTATTTTCACAATAAGAGGATTATTTGTATTGCTTTATGAGGTCTGGATCAGGTGTGTTGTTTTCACATATAGAGATAAATTATGACTGGTTTTAGGAAGTGTTTGGATGTAAATGATGTAGGAACTGATGAATTCAGTGGAGTAAAGAGATGTCTTTAATAGTTTTATGATGACTCAAAGTGCACAACAGGAATCATTTTCATCTGTTCAACGGCAGTTTAGGCAAATATTTCTTCATGATGTGGAAGTATATATATTTATAAATGTTTCTCTCTCCTTCTCCAGATCTGTGCTTCAATACAATCCTGTCTGTGGTCTACAAACAGTTCCTTGGACTTCATGGTGTGGTTTGTGCTCTGACATGTACTGTTAACTGTGGGACCTTCTATAGATCAGGTGTGTGCTTTTCCAAATCAGTCAAGTTGTAGAAACATCTCGAGGATGATCAGTGAAAACAGGATTTTATTTTGTTTTTTTTTAATACATTTTTCAAAGATTTCAAAGAAACGTCTTTGACGGTGCCATTGTGTGGTTTTGTTTGTAGAATTGTGAGTCAAATAATGAATTTAATCCATTCTGGAATAAAAGAACAATGAAAATGTGAAAATACTGAAGCTCTGTGAAAACTTGGGATAGATAGATAGATAGATAGATAGATAGATAGATAGATAGATAGATAGATAGATAGATAGATAGATAGATAGATAGATAGATAGATAGATAGATAGATAGATAGATAGATAGAAGCAGCTTTAAGGAGATAAAGTGTTTATTAAGTTGTAGGAATGTATAAGTTTAGTGATTATAAGTTTGTTCCTTACAGGTTGGAGTGAGCGAGTGGTGATGGTGGTGAAGGAAAAACTCCCTGAGATGGTATGAGGAAGAAACCTCAGAGGAACGAGATTTAAAAGGGATCCTCATCCTCACATTCACATCCTTCATCATCACATTATTCAATATTTTCTCTCTTAAAAAGCAAACTGCACATTAGTGATGTAGTTGTAGCTCAGTAAATGCACCTGTATTAATATATCTACAAATAAATATTACTATAAACTCATTTAATGTGATGTTTTATTTATTTTGGACTGAAATACAGAGTGAAAGTTTGCCCACTTGTGGGCTTCAGTTAGGGGGAGATGAAGGTTTTTTAAATGGTTGTTATTTGTGCTCTTGTTGGG